>JACSZP010032597.1:2280-12801 GCA_016161895.1 Pinna nobilis
TTTTTTTTTGCAGATTAAAGATGCATTGTGACTCATCTAACATATTTCCTCAAGTAAAAGATAACATTGGAAAGTTTTTCTAAATAGTACAGTATGATTATATAACATTTAAGAAATGTAAATTTATTAAACATAAGTCTTTATTCGGTGATGTTAAATCCTGATGTATCATTTTTGTAAAGTTGAGTAGGTGGTATCAGAGTGTTTTGTCACCAGGTCAGTTCAATTTTCATCAGTTCAGCAACAGTTTTGGGTCATTTTAGAGAATCTATTATCTATTAAAACTGTTCTGCACCCACCGATTTTGGTTTCAATACATTGATTTCATATTTAATACATTTTTAATCACCTAGAAGCTGGGTTGATGTATATAATGTCTGATTATGCATTACTCGACATCATTTTATAGTCTTGTTATAGTAACAACTATTATAGATATGATTTATCTTATTTTTCAATGAAATTTTTTTTTTCATTTGTAACTAAAATAACTACCAAAATTGTGTGAACATTGTTAGATAAAAAAAGTTTGACTTCCTCGAAATGAAGCATTTTAGAAGGTTGTCAAAGTGGCGTGGCTAATTTTAAATTTCAAACTACAATATCTAGATCATGCATGCCTATTTATTTAATTTTTGTATTGAATTGTTTAATTGTACTTTACAAGATAATATCCTATTTCATGACAAAATATGCCAAATGAGCCCAAATGCAGCAGGACAAATGTAATTTATAAATGTTTTTGACTTTTCATGCTTACTAATGTTTTCATGTTGAATTTATGATTCATTATACCACCAAGTTAATGTATTTACCGGAAGTTTTATCACGTATGATTTATTTTGGCAAGACCAGAAAATTACCAAAGCACTCCCAGAATTCTAGTTGTCTCTTGTTGTGTTCACATTTTCCAAGAACAATACCCAAATAAATTCATGTTTTTTGTTCTTATAATACATTTTCATGGCAGCTTTGTAGTGAAGTGAGTACAAATCAAACATTTTCTTTTTCATTGCCATCCACCTTGGGCAAACAAGAGGGGGTAAAAATTCCAACAATTATTGATTAGTTATTGTGACGACTCGTAGTTACATTGACAGTGTTCATACAAACTATAAGTGCCATTGCTTGTACAGATTAGTTTGCTAATTAAGGTCAAGGTTACAAGTGATATGGGAATGAATGCCAGAAATTATTTTGAAATAATGTAGAGGAACTTTTATAAAATGAAAAATAAACCTTTGGATTAAAGCTATACAAAAACATTTTATTTATATATACAGTCTAACCTGTTTTAAGAGAACGTCCAAGGGAAGAAGCAAAAAGGATCACATATGACAGGTGGTCTCTTAATTCAGGTGATTTATAGAGGAAAAACTCATTTTGGGAACCACTCATTTAGGTCACATAAGACAGGTTTTCCTTTAATTCAGTGGGTCGCTAAGGCAGGTTAGACTGTATATATATATGACCCCCAGAATCATTGATTGACCAAACAATGTTCACATTGGTTATTGCCTTTGAACTGTAAGTGATAGGGTTTGTTTATTTTTAATGTATTCCTTGTGACATGTCCTCCCTTTCCATGCTAGATATGTGACCTTGACCCTGATTTTTGACCTACATTCCAAAAACTTTAATATTTTCCATAATTTTAATGGTATTAGTGACTGGGTCTTTTATATTCCATGTGTATTGCCTATTGGAATATGTATACCTTATGGTAAGTCCTTCCTTTCAGTACCAAAGTAATGACCTTATGACCTTGACCTCATACAAAAAGTTTCTTTTTCATACCAAAATATGACCTTGACCTTTTATCTAATTTTCTTCCTATTTTTTCCCTTTCATACAAGGCATTCATGTTTCACTAACACACCTTGTTATTTCAATTTTTATAGATGTATAATTAAATATAAAGATGCAAAAGAAAACTGCCTATTTCACACTGTATGTAATACTTTTGATAAATTTTGTCATTTTGTAAAAATAATTTGTACCGCACTTATTTCAAATGATTATGATAAGTACTTCAATTTTGGAGTGCAATTTCAGTGCTTCAGAAGAAAAATTCTGTGCTAAGCAAACCAGTTCACCAAGTGAGAAAGAATACTTCTGTTCAAAACTTAATTCCAAATTACGAGAAATCATTCATGATATTTGTTTGGAATGAAATATGATTTGTAAGACATAAAAGTAAATTCAATGTTTAAAACTTGATGTCTGTATCTACAAACCTGTGCATCTACTTCATATTAAGTCAGTGTGCCAAAAGAATAAATGTTTAAAACATTCGCTGTCAGTTAATTTACTCAATGTTGATAACAAATGTGATTATTGTTGATGTGTCATATGCAGTAATGGTATTTGAATATAAGCAGAAATTGCTGTTTACAGAATACTTGTACCTTTGTTTTAGAAAGCATAGATGCTTTATCTCTTGTGGGAGTTATAGATGCTTTATCTCTTGTGGGCGTTATAGATGCTTTATCTCTTATGCAACACTGGCAGCAAACTTTTGCTAACAAACAATAATTTTGTATTTATATTTAAATTCTGTAATCCATTCCTTACAATAATGTTATTATGACAAATCATTTTTGTATTTGCTTTTTGCTACATCCTTATTTTCATTATTTTTGGAGTTCAAAACTCTACAAGAAGTGTTCTTATTTCGTCAAATAAAATTTGATTGTCCAGTTAGATGTAGTATAGATTATTTTTATACTGAGAACATTTGCTCAGTATTATTTCTATACTATGACATTCAGGGGCCAACACTAAATCATTAATGTTGCTAAAAACCATTATTGTTTCCTACTTTGCAAAGGAAACATTCCTCTTTATCAAGCTATGTGGCAGAAAAATGTTGACATGACTCAGAAAAAGGGCACATGGGATTTAGTATCTATACTAAGTTATAGTTGAGAACTTGCAACTTATTACAATACATGTACCTACAGGATAGCCACTATTGCTCCTAGCTAGTGCGTTTGTCTTCTTGTCATGTGGCCATGGGTTTGAATCCCTGCTGTCGACTCACCTGGCTTTTCCTGTCCTTCAAATGAGACAGTCTGGGTGCATGAGAATTGTTGACACATTCAGTTTACTTAAAAGTTTATCCTAGGGCCTCCCTGGCCTAGCAGTTAGCGTGTTCGACTTCGAATCCATGGGTCCGGGTTCGAATCTGTGCAGCTCTGTGGTTGACCGTCCCTGTCTTTCGGATGAGACAGTAAAAGCTGGGGTCTCGTGTTACAGTAGGTGTTGGCACATTAAAGAACTCTCCCTGCTCTACTGCCAGCAGTGCCGAGCATATGCAAAATTTGTCGCCCTTCACCAATACATGGTGACATCTCCATTTGAATGAAATATTCTTGAGCAGGATGTTAAACAACAATACAACAACAACAACAAAAGTTTATCCTCAGTGTGCTTTACACCTAGATCTAATGAAACTCCACTGAGAGGGCAAATCCTATGACCTCTGTCAATAACCATTCAAATTTCTTCTGTGAGAAATTGCAGGTGCAGTAATCAACATAGGTACATGTATATGATTGACAATGAGGCTCTGAAAAAAATGAGTTCATTGGATTTGACTTCTCAAGTGTAAATCACACTATAGATAGAATTTTAAGTAGATTGTGACAAACTACATTACCTTCACTGCTCAACAGCCCTAACCACCGAGTCATGGCCAACATGTAAAGTTGTTCATGGACATCTAGTGACATCTTCATGAGTGAAAGATTGGAGCAAGGAATTACAGTTTAAAGGCAACAAATACAAATTGTTACAGCAATCATGTAATACGTTATCCCAAAGTTGAGACACAAGATCCATGGACATTGTAGCTCTACAAGTACATGTGGAAAAATGAAGAGCAATAAAAAGATCTTAAGGTCTAAACATGATTTTACTACAGTTCCTAAAATGAACTTCAGAGGTCCAATCAGGTCAAAATTCATTTTAGACCAACTAGACATTATACTGAGTAAATTAGTATAAGTTCTGTGTTGATATGACTTGTTTTACAAAAGTGGGGAAAATTATATTAATTCAATTAAATCCCTAAAATGGCCCTTAGGAATCAGACCATGTTGAATTTCATTTTAGACAAACTACAAAAAATACTTGATGTAACAATGCAGTCAATAGGCATTGCGATAAAAGAGGGGAAGCAAACACACCACAAAATCCCTGTTATGACCCCTAGAGGTCCAAAAACATTGAATTTCATATTAGACCAACTAAATGTTATACTAAATACATAAATGAAGTCTAAGAGTCAATATTCAGTATGATTTAAGAGGGGTAGTTATAAGACTTACATGAATTTAAATAGGAAAAGTCCCCTAAAACAGCCCTATTGGTTCGACCAGGTTGAATTTCATTTTGGACCAACTAGACATCATGCTGAGTACATTAATGGTAGTCCAACGTTTGTTCAGGAGGAGTAGTGATAACAAGATTTTATTGTATTAACCCCCAAAAATTGCCCCGTTTGATAAAACAAGACTGAATTTATTTTAAATCGCCTAAATGTCATATGAAGACAAAGTGAAGATTATGAAGACAAAGTGAAGATGTCATATGATTTATGAGGAGTAGCGATAACAGGAAATTGTTAAACTGACAGACGGATGCCTGACAACAGGGTATGGCATAAGCTCTGCTGGTCTATGATCAGAAGAGCTAACTAGAAATGGCCGATGGGGCCCTTGAAAAAATTTGGGGATGCTTTATTTCATTAATTATTTCACTTGACCGAGTACTTCATAAATCATTTTATTTACAACCCCATTAAATATCATTTGCCAAAAGACTTGGCAATTTCTGTATGCAAGGCTGTTGTTATTCTTTTGTAGTTTAACGTCTCACTCAGGATTCTTTAACTTATATGGAGATGTCATTGTGTGCTGGTCAAGGGTGACAAATTTTGCCTAAACTCAGCACTTATGGCCGTACAGCAGGGTGGGTTCTTTAACTTACAGACATCTACTGCAACACAGGACCTTGGTTTTTATTGCCTCATCCAAAAGACAGGGACAGTTAACCATAGCATGGTTCAGATTCAACCCTAGGACCTCACAATCAGAACACCAACCACTAGGCCATGGTGGCCTTGTACCAAAGACGAAGGTAAGTATAAATTGAGGCTTTTTAATCCAACCAATCCATATGGTTTCAAAATAGTCAGATATCTGATATGATGTCACAGGATAGAAAATGAAAATGCAAAAGGGTATCAAATCCATACAGAGAAAACTGCATGATTTACTATCATAATTATCCAATGGGATTCATTCTAATACAAGACAAATTAAATCTCTCTAATCACTTTATTCAACCATTTTCTGAAATATACATGTACAAGCCATAACATCATAAATCCTCTCTTAAACAGTAGCACAGTCACACAGAGGCAGACCAATCTGACATGAGGAAGCCATGACATCAAAAAACCCTCTCAAACAGTTGCAGTCACGCAGAGCCATGACATCAAAAACTCTCTCATACAGTAGCCTATTCACAAAGAGCAATGACATCAATAACCTCATACAGTAGCAGTCAGCAAGAACGATGACATCAAAAACCCTCCCATACAGTAGCAGTCACCAAGAGCAATGACATCAAAAACCCTCTCTCATACAGTAGCACATTCACACAGAGCCATGGCATCAAAAACCTCATACAGTAGCAGTCACACAGAGGTTGAAAATCTGGCTTATGGAAGCCATGAAATCAAAAACCCTCTCTCATACGGTAGCCCAATCATACAGAGGCATGACATCAAAAAACCTTTCATACAGTAGTACAGTCATACAGTCATGGCATCAAAAACCTTCTCATACAGTAGCACAGTCTCACAGAGGTTGAAAATCTGACTTTCTGAAGCCATGCCATAAAAAAAACTCATACAGAAACAGTCGCACAGAGCAATGACATCAAAAACCTCTAACATACAGTAACATGGTCACAAAGTGTCATGACATCAAAAAACCTCTCATGCCATAGCAAAGAGGTTGAAAATCTGACCTACGGAAGCCTTGACATTATAAATCATCTCTCATTCCGTTAGTCACACAGAAACTGACAATCTGACTTGCAAAAATCGTCATCAAAATCATCTCTCATACATCAGTACAATCACACAGAGGTTATCTAATCTGACTTACAGATGTCATGACATCAAAACCCATCTATCATACATCAGTACATTCACAGGTTGAGAGGTTGACTGATCTTACATACATTACTTATGGTATAAATCTGTACAAACATATCTCAGTTATGGTTCACCTTCACAGAGAGGGCATGACAAATAAGCACTTAACATGTACAAAACTGTCAGCACTAAAATTGTAAACTTGAATATAACAAAACAGGTTTTTAAGAATTCATAAGAAACTATCAGAAGACATCAGAAAAATGTTAGACATTATCTAGTCAAAATGCAAATGATCAGAAATTAAGGTGAAGCTTAAAATCGATACGATGGAAAGGGAACCCAAACATACTACAAGAATGCTAACACAAGTATAATATGATAAAGACTTCAAACAAGTAATTAACTGTTCAAATATTCAAACAAAATGAAATACCTTTGCAGTGTAAAGCATTTTAACTCAGTTATCTAATCTGTTACAATGAAGATTTCAATTAATTTTCATGTTTCCCCATCATTACTTAACATGTATATCTCTAAATCCTTAAAAGCAGATAGAAAGACATCCAAATGTTCAAAACTATTTTGATTGTTTTGACCACCAAATATGTCACATTCACAATTATGTTTAAATATTTCCCCATATTTTTATTTAATATTATTAGGATTTTCCTATCTAGTGATTTGTTTTCTAAATAGATAAAAACATGACATGTGTAACCATGTGATTTCATTATATGTGCAATAAAGAGTAGTTCAAAGTAGTCTGAATCTGTATGACAAATTATGTTGAACAGCACTGTAATGGAGGATAGACTTGAAAATCTATGCAAATAATGTGGCTCTGAAGTTTAGGTATACATGTAAATCTATCACAGCAGTGGAACTTTAAAATCGATGCCAAAATGTTCAAATTGTGACAGATTTTCAGGCTTATTTAGGAGATAAATGATCTCTTAAAATGATAGTGCTTCGTCAAATTTGTCAAAATTTACAATATTCAAGATCTTATTCTGGTTATAAGGAGACAGACATTACTAGAAATGAACTTATTTTCTAAGGTTTCTTAATTTTAATTACATAAAAAACTTTGTAAGCATTCTGAGGAAAATGTAAATACCAGAAATAACCTTGTTTTCATATATCAACAAAAACTTTAGATACAAAATGCAAAGTGCCAATGTTCTACGTGGACTTAAATCCCCTTAATTCAGGTGTATCTATCTTCATCAAAAGCATGATTATAAAACAGTACACTTAAAATATCACATACCCCCTCAACATCACCATTCTACTTGTTGATTCAATCAAAATCAAAAATATAGAAACTGGAGCCTAACTCCTGGTCAGTAATAAGATTGCCTGTCAAAAAGAGATTTTAAGTGAGGTTCCAACAGGAAAGTCAATGAAATACACTTGTAACAGATAAATGGTCAAATCTAAATGTACAAAATGAATCTATATTATTATGAACATCAAAGAGCCTGGACAGAGACAAATACTGAAGAAATAAACAGTTTGAAAATGGCACATAATGTGTCAATACTGCAAATAAATAATATACTATGATTCGTTGAAAATTGATATCATTTTAATCCTATCTTTACAAGTTCCTGCTGCACTTTCTGTAAGCATTTTTTTTTCTTTTTTTCGGTGCATACCATGAAGACAATTTTAATACAGATTTTCATTATTTATATAACTGACTATTTGAAGTGTTTCATTCACATTTGAAAACTTGTTTAATTTCTTGAAGTCACAAAACATTAACACCATCTATATAACTCGTACAAATAGTAAAACTGCATTGTTATGTCACAAAATTTGACTGATATTTTGCCAAGGAGATAGGCCAATTATCGTGTACATTTCTCTAAAATTACATGAAATAAAGTGAATATCATTTTATAAAAATGACAATATCTGGAGTAGTATATGCAGCACAGCTAAGTTCTTAACAGATATGTTCTGTACAGCTTACAACATCATCGATAACTTCAAAATAAGTGAACAAAAATGGCAACTTTCATCATCATTTTTTTCAATTTCAATTTTGGTTTCAAAGAAGAAATCACTCACAAATCCATGTACACTAACATACGTCACACAAGATACACAGAAACATGTCTACAATGTATACATAAATAAATTCTTGTATAATGGACACACAGCTGAAAAATGTTAAACATCAGAGTCTCAAGTGTATAATATTGGTATGTTACAGAATTCTGTGCTGTAGTGATGTATTGATTATTGGGAAGTGGCTGTACCTTTATCTCCATCTTCAATTCTTTTTAAATGAATATTTATTATATAACTAAAATATCACAAATACAAATTGTATACTTGAAGAGATCGTCCCTATATGATTATCTCCCCTGATAGCACTACACTCCTAGAACTTTCTTCACACTTTGAAGGTAGATGTACACAGGTGACCACAGGTCAAGGTCTACTGACATGTTAATTACCAATTACACAAGAACAAGACAATCGGTCTGTATTGTTTATATCACATTTTATGCCTCAAGTTTTATGAGATGGGCAAAAGTCTTAAATTGGATAAGTATCAAATGATAGATCATTCTACCCTGTCCCGTCTCACATGAGAGGTAAGTTGTACTGGATAGGGTCATTCTTTCACATCTTATTTCACATATGAGGTAAGTTGTACTTTATATGATCATTTATCCAGTCTCATCTCACATGGAAGATAAGTATCAAATGATAAGATCATTCTGTCCTGTCCCAACTAACATGAGAGGTAAGTTGTACTTCATAGGATCATTCCACTCATTAACTCTGGCAAGTTTTATCTTATAAGGTCATTCTACCTATCACATTCATCTTACATGAGAGGTAAGTTTCACTAGATAAGATAATTCCATCTGATACTCTCATGTCACATCATATGATTTTAATTTGTATGATCATTCTATATAGCACACTGATCTCACATGAGAAAGAAGTGTCATAATATGACCATTCTGTTCTTAACCAATCTCTCATAAAAAGTTCCACTTGATAGGATTACTCTTTCAAACATGTTCATCTCACGTGAGATGAAGGTTTTATATGACGGTAACTTTCTAACATGCTATGGTGAAAGTTTTGTATGGTAGGACCATTCTATCTAACACACTCTTCTCACTTGAGATAAAAGTTTCTCATGATAGGATCACTCTGTCTTACACTCATGTTACATGAGGTTTAAGTTTCACATGATCGGATAACTCTATATAAAACTCACATCTCACATGAGATGTAAGTGTTACATGATAGAATCATTCTTACTCCCATGTCTCGCATGAAATGTATGTATCACTTGATAGAATCGTTCTATCTACCACACTACTTAATGTTCTTCCTCATCAAGCTACATAATGGTACGTGTTTTGGTTGTCCTTATCTCTTTCCATGTAGTCTCTGTCAATCAGACTTTCTATTCTCTTCTTCAAGTCTGCTGGCTGTAATTACAATGCGTAACATTTAAAGTATTTTTTCTATCATTGACAGTTAATCATTGATATCAAACATATTTTTTCAATAGTTCATTTAGTATGAAAGATGAGGATAGAAAACTCAAGTAAGACTGATAATCAAGAAAACAGGTTTATATGATGACTTTAGTTGGTTGTATTGTTGTTTAAAACTTCACTCAATAATCTGTCACTTATGGCTAATGAGCAGGAAGAGTTCCTTAATGTGCTGCTACCTACTTTGACACTGAATCTCAGGTTTTACTGTCTAAATCAAAGGACAGGGACAGCAAAACAGTGTGGTGCAGATTCTAACTGATGACATCACAATCAGAAGGTAAACGGGCTAACCACTGAGCCATATAAACATCAATAAACAGTCAAAATAATTATACAAATTAATATTGTGAACTCTCGTTACAACGGCCATGTTCATTTTTCAGAAATTTACCGTTGTAACGAATATGCCGTTGTAACGATTTGCCGCCTGTACCGCCGAAAGTAATGCCCCAGAATGTCGTCTACTTGCTGGGTCTACTGTTATCGTTAGATCACTTGGCAGAAAGCTATAGCCCATAATAATAGCGGTAGGTCATCTGCTTGTTTATAACTAAAATGTCATTGTTAATTTGATAAAAATAAACAAAGATATTTTTTCTCTCTTAATTTTACTTACGACGTGTATGAAAATGATTTTGGAAAGGGTCAAAGTCAAACATTTGGGTTAGCCCCAAATATGGTTATGTAGTGAAAATGGAGAACGGCAAACCTTGTCTTTTTTTTTCATTCATTTGAAGAATTTTGAAGGGATGTCCTACAAACTGATGTATAATCTTTTTTGTATTTGAAAGTCAGAAACGTAGGATAGTTGCC
>JACSZP010032598.1:0-18172 GCA_016161895.1 Pinna nobilis
CAATATCATATCATTCAAATATCAGTAATAGTTTGTATCAAATCAGTAACCAGTAGCCAGAATTATTGAAAAAGACAGTGAGTATGAAACTCAAGATTTGAGTATCTGCTCAAATCACATTTCGGACCTGATTTATTAAATACCAAAGAGAAACACAAAATGTTACTGATATCTGATTAGTATGATGTTAATACACATGTTGAAATGCATTTATCTCTGAATTTACTTGTATTTAGTTCAAGAATAAGGAATAACAATTGAGCTGAGTACTGAGTTTGAACTTGAGTTTTTCTGGTGATTTCGGGACCTGGTGTTGATTGTGTTGCATGGTTGTTTAACCTCCAGCTCAAGAATACATCACTTAGATGGAAGCGTCACCAGGTGCCTTTGAAGGAAAACACCATGGCATGGACTTGGCTCTTACAGCTACAGTGTAGCTGGAGCACCTATTTATGAATGCAAAAATTAAAGAAAGGAATCGTTAATTATCCCCATCTTGACTGAGTCTCTGGACAAACTTATTTGGTCTTTTGTCTTTTGATATTATTACAATGTATTCCTTTTGATATGGTACTCTTAGGGAGGCACTAGCTACACATACATAAAAGCAGTTAACTCAAACAGGTATCCGGCATGTTCTCGATATAGTCAAATCAAGTAATTAAATACCTATATCTGTTAATACGAATCAGTAAATAAAATTAGCAATTGATGTGTATGGACGTTATTCTTAGCTCCTGAAAAAAATGAAAGAAATGAACAAAATAATTGGAGAAACGCAATATTTTCTATGTTCTTATATGAATAAATAAAGTCGTTCAAGTCATCAATATGTATTATGAAAATGATAGATATATCAAATACTTCCATCAAATTCCTAAAGCAAAAAGTACGCACGATTATAACAGTCTCTATGACACTCAAATAGGGTTCTTATCAATCTTCTAGTATTTCTTGGTACCCAAGTCTCTGTCTCACTGTATAGGGAGTGATTTGATTCAAAGAGAAGGTGGTATGATATGGTATGGCATTGTTGTTTAACGTTCCACTCAAGAATTTTTCACTCATATGGAGACGTCACCGTGTACCGGTGAAGGGCTACAAATTTTGCCTATGCTAGGCACTGCTGGTCGTAGAGCAGGGAGGGTTCTTTTACTTGCCAAAACCTACTGTGACACGGGGTCTCGGTTTTTACTGTCTAATTCGCAGGACAGGGAAGGCTGACCGTGGAGTGGCGCTGACGCGGCTCGAACCCGGATCTTCGGATTCGCAGTCGAACACGCTAACAACTCGGCCACGGAGGCCCCAATTCAAATAGAAAATGACTTGGATATTCTAAACCATAGCAGATTACCTTCAGATGTAAGTGACACGGTGTCTGGTGGTAAATCATTAGTAAATTATAATTTTGATATAATAGCACCTTTCACTACATAACATTCTCAGAACAAGGAACTCCGCACGCCGAGATAAGAGCAAATGAGGGTCATTAATATAAGTTAAGAGGACCTGTTTCTTAACCTTTTTGAAATAAATAAAGTTTAAACATTTTTCCGAAGGCATTGTCCCTTTCAGTGAAACAGAAATAAAATGCCGATAATACAAGAGGAGCACATAAAATACATTCATTTGAATTCGAAATGTTTCTAGCTCCTTTACGACGATGGCATTTGTTTCTTAGCAGGCGATATTCTTCAGCAACTATCGCAAATCATCGTTTTGTCGCGCGTACCGAGAAACCAGCTGATAATTGTTAGTACTCGATAACTTGTCCCCAACCAATGGAGTACAATCAACGTCATCACGAAATAAAAAAAAAACGAGGTAATGTGGAATGCACCGAAGAAAAGGTCATCCATACGTGTCCTGCTCCTTATGTCTTATTCAAAGAAAAGGGGATTAAAGCAAAAATATTCTTCTAGGTTTTAGACTGACATGTTTATCAGAAAAAATATATCATTTTAATGACTAAATTTTCAATATTAATGATATATTGGACTTAAAATAATCGTAAAAATGTTGCAATGTTAGATCAGGCATGACACTACTGTAAGAAGATTCTCATAATGTCAGAACGCAGTAACATCGTTAGCAACATGGATGGACCTATTGTCCACTTAGGAAAGAAAACGAAAACAATATAAAATTAAAAGCACATGTTAGACTTCATATGAGGTCAACTAGTCTGTTCGACGTGATATTTTTGTTTCGGGTTCTTCCTCCAAACTGAAGCAGCATCAAAGGGGTTCACACTGTACACATATGTCTACACGTACATAAATAACGAGGCGGGGGACGTGGGTGTGAAAAGGTCAAGATCAAAACATGTTCACATGAACACATTCCAAGATGGCGAACTACGATAAACCCCCATGGCAGTTGTGGACGGATGCATATGTACAATATTTGTACTTACAGACGATTAACTTACGTATACATTGGATTGAAGCATACGACTGCACCACAATGTCTGTGAACATCTCCTAATTTTGTTTAAGAATTTTGATTCGATTTGAGCCATTAGCATTAAGTGCTTTACTTTTACACGTAATTATTTGTGGTCGCCTCACGTCTTAACAGAGCGTCATCTATGAGTGAATAAGATTGATTGAAAGCGTAGAATCAAATCATGAACTTAGCTTGACACTTATCGTTTATTCTATATTTCCGTTTATGAATATTGAAATGCAGGAGATGAGTGCGCAACAAGTTTAAGCAATGAAGCTTAAAAGTGTAAATACTGTAAAGGTTTGTGAATATCACCTTCTAAAATCATGTTCTTATTCTTTGTTTAAATTCTTCCACTCTTTATGGGTCTATCCAATACAGTAAGGTTCTGACCTTCCTACTAAGATCAGTATTCTAAACTGGCTATATTGGACTAAAATTCTGAGCTAAAAAAAAATAGAACAAAGGAAAAGATCACTTTATTTAGGGATAAATACCTTCCGGTCTTTATTGTAGTACATGTGCTTCAGTGTTGTAGGACCGGGGCTTTGGAGGAGAAATTTATTTCAAACATAAAGAGAAGCAACAGTAACTTGATGAGTATCTAAAATCAAGGCTAAATTGAGATATCATCGAAAATGTTTGATTAACTAAACGCACATGTTTACGTTTGAATGCGTGTATATTTCATAATTGATACGTAATAAAGAAACTCAATGACCGATGGTGGAACAGATACTGGTGTCATTTTAACGTGTTATAAAATTAAGCTAATTATAAAACGTTGGCATTAAATTATTCATTTAAAGCATTTGAAATTTTGCACCTATAAAGATTAGATGCACATATGACAGAAAACTAGTTAGTGCCAATATTACATCATTTTCCTCCACGATTTTATAATTAATATGTATATTATATATTTTTGAAAAATCTATTAATGATAATGATATAAATTAGTTATCAAAAGTTACAATGGTCCCTAATGATGATGATGATGATGATGATTACGACGACGATGATGATAACAACGACGGTGGAGATGATACTTAACACTTTCACCTCTAAGTATCACTGTAGTATGCTCTTTTCTATTGTGTCGGTCTGCAGTGGTAAAAGGGTTAAAAACAGAATTGTTGTGCTTATACTTAGAATTCAAGATTTGGCTTTATTCGTGCATGATACATCTTTAGATTTTTTCAAAATATGTTTTAATTCATACCTTTCACATATTCAGTGATTTTGTAACTCGTATAATTTGATAAGATTAGACTTTATTCAGCATCCTACCGGAGACTTTGGAAATGCACCCCCTGACATTTCGTGATATTAATACCACATTAATTTTTGAAGAACACACACATGTACCAAATGGAGCCAGCTACAAAAATAATTTGACACTGTTCATCCTTCATACTAAATCTCGCCACTGTGGCGATAGGGAAAGTCAAATTATCAAGACATATACAAACGTACATCGTTTCATCCTAGTTGTACATGGTTTATTCCAGGAAAGTGCGCAACAAAGACAAGAGTGATATGATACCGGCAGACTATCTGTATCTCGAGCTCCGAGATATGATCGAAAAGTAATGCATAACAATAGACAAGGCAGATTCACTGATAAATCACCCTGATGAGCAGACGATCATTGGAACTGCAGAGTCTGCTTTTCTCTGACAGTATCGGGAGAGTATCTGACAGAGCGCAGTGTATAGTGTAATGGGCAGTGTTCGTAAATCATGATGTATGGAAAGGATTACGGATAGTTATTAAAGATAAAATGGAAAATACACGAATAAAGAAAATAATGAATGAAGTTCGAGTACTATACAGACAACATATGCATAAATCAGATTCATAAACACTTTATCATGCTACTAGGTACTTGTTTTTCTTAAATTATCTTTAGGGACATGGGTTAAATTGGTCCTTCAAAATAAGGAATTTTATTTTTAATAAGGCAAAGGTAGAGCTCGATATCCTAATTCGCTAATTGTTTCAATCAATATTCATTTTTAATTTCATTTTGAACATTAACTTTGAGCAGTAGTGGCTCCGATGGCGTGTCAGTACTCAGAACTTGGATTCAAACCATCTGGGCAGAGGTGATTACCTTCTCTCGTCATTCGGATGAAACTAAAATCCTGAATCCCTTATCACAGCAGATGTATGGCATGGTATTGTTGTTTAACGTTCCACTCAATAATATTTCACTCATATGTAGACGTCACCGTATGCCGGTGAAGGGCTATAAATTTTGCCTATGCTCGGCATTGTTGGTCATAGAGCAGGGAGGGTTCTTTTACGTGCCAACACCTACTGTGACACGGGACCTCGGTTTTTACTGTCTCATCCGAAAGACAGGGACGGCAAACCGCGGAGTGGCGCTACACGGCTGGAACCCGGATCTTTCGATTCGCAGTTGAACACGCTAACCACTCAGCCACGGAGGCCCCTCACAGCAGATATCGGCACGTGACAGAATTCTAACTGCTTTAGGATTTAAAGTATACAGCAAAGTACACTTGAAATAACTCACTGGAAATCGGTGACGCCTCCAAATCAGCGAAGGACTATTAAGTAGGTTGTTAAATAACTCGCGGTAACAATCACATTGGGACATTTCTGAAGTAGCGGCATCAACTGATTTTGGCTTCACAAATTTGAAAAAATTTCGGTTGATAACGATGCAAGATAATTTGTTCGACAAGATCCGGACCAGGGAATCGGTTGATCGATGATACGCTCCTCGAATAGGACAATCCCAAATGCACATATTAAACCTGTCTACATCAGTTTATAGCCGCTAATATTTAACTTGAAGAAATTATAGAAATGACCAGAAAATACCAATAAGACAAATTATAGCAAATAAAGCATCTCGTCAGAACGTATACGCGTCGGAATGGGGTGAATCTTGACAAGCTAAATGCCTTCATGCAACATAAACGTAATATATGTCTCTAAAAACTATACATAGACATAGGTAAATTCGCTGAGGAATGACTGGCAGTGAATTGTTGGAATGTAGTTATTAACCAAAAGCTTTCAATCTAAGGAAATTCACAAATCATGATCTGATCACAATTTAAAGGGGGGAGGGGTTCGTTGGTGTGCGTTTTGAATGAAGGCCAATTATGGATAAAGAGGGTTATTACAGCGTATATGTATGTGTTTAACTTTACACCTTATATTTCTAAATTAGATTAATGATTTTTTTTAAAAATGACAAAATGAAAATTGAAAAAACTTGAAAAAATAAAAAGAAATAGCCTACAAAAAGAACGAAATGTTAACTTTTACAATGTTCACACTAAATAGCAAAATAAGTCATACTAATACAACTCAATAAATTATGAAGAGATAAAAGTCATTGCTTACTTTATGTCGTAAATTCATAGGAAATGATTTGCTTTAAAATGTTAACATCCTTTCATTTTCCTCTTCAGTTTCTTTTTTACGACAGGATATTTGTAAATCCGAAACTAACCTGCCTTTTGCCGAGACAGTCAAGATTATTCTTAACTCCTTAAATTTAAAACTTATTACAATCTTTCTGGGGATATTAACTTCCGGGTTTTATCAGTGTCATCCCCTCTACTTATTTACAAATTTCTGATTGTTTCGGTATGTGTTGAGCAAACATTCCAATAACCATCATCCAATCAGCTTCTGTTTCGTTTGTTCAAGATAAGAGAAGGTTCTCCGATTCTAGTCAGATTCTTGTTTATCACTTATGACACAATCAGTGCCAAATCATTAGAAAAAATCTGTAACTCAATTTGTAAAATTAATTTTGATCGATGGTTGCTTGATAATGGATATCTCACGACATTTTAGACAGAATCAATTACAAGTGTAAAATAAAAACTTTAAACAAAGAGCACTTCAGAAATTACATTTGGTTTTAGTTTCCCTTTCAAGAACTAATATACCATTTGGTTTTGAATTATACTGCATTTAGTAATGAGTTTGGATACTGGATTTTTAGAATACGTTTTGTTGTTTATCGCCAATTTTATATCATTCAGAAATCTTAAATAGGAATATTTATGGCCCCTCGCAAGACCTCGACCATAGGTAACTATTATCTGCCGTCTCCTTTGAAAAATATCGTTGGGGTCATTTGAGGTCATTCTCCTGGGCATTGTCACTCCCAGATCTCACAAGTATTACGCAAGTTGTAAGCGATCACCTGTTTGTATTATCTTTCCTAAGCCCGACTTATCTGTGGTATTAGTCATTGTAAACTCGTAATAAATAGGTTACAGTTGAAATGTAGGAATACATGTATGTTTTCTCGAACCCTTGATAGAAGAGGGGAGGGGTGTAAACCAGAAATCCTGATGAAATCGGAGACCAAACCAGGATGTGACTAGATACATGTATTTCTGTTTTACGATTTTATACATACAGCTTGAATATGACAAAAGTAAAAACTAGAGTAAGTTTTATCATGAATGTTACTAGTATTCTTAAATTGACTTATCCATCACATGGAATCGTATTAAATTAAATTCACATAGTAAATGACACGTGTATTTATATAAATTGACACATTTCAACATGCACTTTCTACAATATTTCACATATGAAATGGTTTGTTAAAATTTCTTCATTCAATTTATTTTTCAGTTTGTAACATTCGATGCTAACCATAATAATCCGCCCCGTGTCTTTCGACTTTCGAGTCTTCTTTTTCAGTACTCTCAGTACTTTGATTTCAAACGATACGCAAAGAAAATTTCTTTTCATTTTAGCAATACTTATGTGCACCTGCATATTGCGTTTGTAACTTTCAAAATACAGTAGGCCTGCAATGCTAGACTAGAATAATATATTGTAAATGATGAATCTTATAATTTTCAAAATATATATGTAATAGTAATCATTATCATCCTCATAACAATAATAATAAATGAGTACCAAATCTCTCTCTCTCTCTCTCTCTCTCTCTCTCTCTCTCTCTCTCTCATTTGATTCTCGGAGGAAGGGAGATAGCATATATGCCAGTTATGCACCCTTTTTGTGTATGAACTATACATGTACACACATAAATATCACACCGGTAATACACGACAAGGTATTCTTAAGTAATCCTTTGATAGCATGTAAATACACTGAGGTATTTAAACGGATG
The DNA here is from genome assembly GCA_016161895.1 of Pinna nobilis. Lineage (NCBI taxonomy): Eukaryota > Metazoa > Mollusca > Bivalvia > Pterioida > Pinnidae > Pinna > Pinna nobilis. Next base: position 7,592 of record JACSZP010032598.1, read on the forward strand.
ACATTTATATATTCGTATCTAGAGAGACCTGTAAGCACTTACTTAGAACAAAAGACAATCTACTTACAAATACGAATTCCGGCATGTCGTAAAGTTTTGTATCGTTCCTTTCACTGCCGTAATTTATCCATGGTTAAATATTTGATCGTACACGTAGAACAGTTAATCAAGAAGATAAGATGTCTTAACACAATTATTGTAGAGTTTTTACAAGGCGTCCTTAGTGTGCACAGATGTGCGTTTCGGCTCAAATACATCTAATTAGGATTACCACGTCCTGCAGACATATTAAAATAATTCCGCTCATCGCTGCCGAAAAGCGTTACTCTCTTACTAGTTCGCAATTTCAAGTGAATCATGCAGAAATAAAACCACCTGACCACTTGTTGGGAGCCCACATGCACACCTGAAGACGTTAATATTATTTACGAGCCATCAGAGCTTCCATAAAACAGATCGCCAGGTAAGATATCAGCCATTTTAAAAAATCAAGGACGGGTACGTGACAACACACTCACTTACACTGACCGAAAGTCAACAACATCCAGAAAATTAGTTTGCACTCGTTTGTTGAACTCCAAATTATTCTTTTCTCTCAAGAATCGTAATATCCTTTCAAATCTATTCAAATTATATCATTTTTAAAGCTTACATACGGCTACATTAAAACTTATCATGCGCTTTAAGAGAAATAAGTTGTAAACAAGAAAAACAAACTTTTAAAAATCGGTGTACATTTCAAATCTTAACATGAAATCAATTTCACCTGATCGCGTGGAAAAACCACAATATTTATACAAATGCATGAAATGACGGTGTTGTTTATAAAAATAACATGACAAGTTTAACATACCTGTAACTTAAATAAGCACAAAATTGAAAAGTCACTGACAAATATTGCGTTGCTTACCGACTTTGTCTTTGGAAGATGAAGCAGAATCGGTCGCGGTAATACAGGGAAAAAAAAGAGAGACAAAACTCCAGGTTAAGCTGCTATTCCTGTGCACATCATTAAGGCATGCAATCCAAATTAATTGTACAAGACAGAATCAAGATATGATGCTACGCTGAGGACTGTATGAGAATTGATTTACATCATTACTCGAGCTTGGAGTACCAGCGGAATGAATGGATGCCTAGACGACTATACCTGTCTCAATGTCGCTGAATATTACCAACTCTCTCTCTCTCTCTCTCTCTCTCTCTCTCTCTCTCTCTCATGAGATGCAAAGATTTGGGGCATACAATACAGATAACTCCATGAAGAATATGTAAAAATCGCTAATGAATACCACAAGGTTTCTCCTTTCACGTTATAAAAAGCAAAGGACCGACAGTCAAACTTGAAAGAAAAAAAAATAGGAGAAAAAGGGCAATTAAACGCGGTGGTGGGTAGATAGATATAATTAGACACTTTTTAATAAGTGGATAAAAATGACAATCTGTGAATCTCTTTGTTATTATCAAGTACATTTTAGCCCGTAAAACAACCATAAATTTGCTCATCACATAGGATAGGATTTGTTTAAAATTATTTCACGAGAGAGAATTTATTTTTACAAATTATACAGTGTTCACCGATCTGTGGTGTGTTGCATATTGCTCATNNCCCCCCCCCCCCCCCCCCCCCCGCTCCCTCCCCACTAGCAGTACATTTTAGAAACTGGTTTCTACGACTGAGTTCTCTATGTATAGTAACAGTAGGGGCATAACTCTGCCAAGAACCAAATGACTCACACCAAATATATATTTGACCTGCGCGTTCTTGTGGCAGATTTATCATGCAAAAGCTCAAAATGCTGTTGTATGACTAGGAAAAATAACGGAAACTGGATTATGACGAAAGGACGGAATTTGCACAATTCTGTTTCCTGCCATTTTACGACGGAAACATAAAAAGAACGCAAAGAAAAGGATCTCAATTGAAGAGACAATAGATTCTTTTTCATTACTCGTGCATTTTTTTTTTTTTTTTTTTTTTTGCATTGAGCATCCATAGCTGTGAATGAGCGTTGTTATCCTGGACGTACTTTTAGACAACAAAAGAGTCAATGACAAAATTTTCAATGAGACTATAACACTTTTCCCCAGACAAAAAGAAAATACAGTTTAAGAATAATTGGTTGTGAAAGTATTGCTAAGTATAGATTTGAAACAAAACACCTATACGGGTTGAATGCACCGATTGCTAAATTGAGGTTCAAATGGGTCGTGCCAGGCCTATAGTGATAAAAAATTGCCTACTTTGTACTAGCATTCTTATTAAAGACATTCACACGTTTTTTACGCTATAACTACCTAAACATATGTATGCATATGAATGGATATAGCAGAGATGGGACCAGGTGCCCAGAAGGAGTCGACATTCCGTGCGATCATACCGAACCCGTATCGTATATATTCTACGGAAACCCATATAGAGTTTTGTAAAAAGGTTCTGAGTTAGTAAAAGACCTTATTGGCATATCGTCAATTCTTCGTCAGAGATCAAGGTTGAGACCGTGTGGATCACACATAAACAAGATGATTAGAAGACACTCACCACAAGGCACAGCCTACATCAATATAACTGCTACACAAACTTATAATTATATTACTTGAACATTTCATTGAAATTTGCGTTGTCTTCACCACATCGGAGATTTTTATGATTGAAATTTCCTAATAAACAGGAATGGTTCCAGGCATTATAATAACGAACACAGGTGTAATAGAACGAACATGGAACATACAGACCCTCCGGATATTATTGTTCTTGACCATGTTTGTAACATGTCTAGATTCTTTGTCTATTTTATACATAAGAAACTAAAATATTCCGATCAAAACAGAATTTCTAGGGCCGGAAATTCGCCAATGGTATATCTAGCTGAAGTATGATTTTCTGCATGACCCTGTTCCGTTTTATACATTTAGTATATTATAAAAGATATTTCATATTGGAAACGGTTCGTGTAAGGCGCGATTATATTCCATATTCCCTAGGCTTTCATTAGGCGTAAATTAGAACCGAAAACCCGTTGCATGTCTCGATAACTGTGTTTTAAGTGCACTGGAAAATTGATGCGTGATGCTCTGGCGTTTAATTTGAGTTCATTATGACTAAATAAGAGCGGCAAAAATCATGTGCTTCATATTCGTTTATAAGAAGCACCTGACAAAATGCTTTCAGCATGTTTTTGAAACAAACGGAAATTTTGATGCAAAAAAATCACAACAAACAGAAATTCAATTTCTTTCAACTGTATCGAAATGCAAACATGTCCGTTTTCGTTTTTCCCTGTCATGATCTTATCATCACTTCCGGACTTTTGACGCGTATTTAATCAAATACAGCCCAACATCATAGGGGCCATGAGTACTGTTACCGAAATTCGACATCACCATCATAGAGAAATTATTTGAGCTTGTTTTCTCTGGTGTTATATTCAATTTCAATGAAATTAGTGATATAACATAGCAAAGTTAAAATTCGGCAAAGACCGAAAATGAGTTTACTCGGTAAGAACTGTTATTTACTTTCAAAGAGCCTGATGTTGCAACGAAATGCCTGTAATTCCGCTAGACTTGGCGTTACCAAAAACAAATAAATTTCAAGCGTGAGACACGCATGCCTGACAACATATCGTGAGTAGCTATGTATAAACCATGATATATATGATAGTCTATGGTATATTATCCTTCTCATGACGAAAACAATTATCTGCGTACATTACATCGAGGAATCTTGAGTAAAATAAATTTACGTAAAACCAACATTGGTTTTAAAGGAAACTTCAAGTCACAAAACTTTACTTTCTTTTTTCACATTACTTGTGCGTTTCTACGTACAGCAAAATCAAGGAATTGCTTAATTTAGCTTCACAATTACTTATTATATATCCAGGACAAACATTGACTTCTAAAAATCTAGGGGTGGGATCAAGTGTCACAGAGGTGTTAAAAGTAACGTCCGGTGTTAGAAACTTTTCGGAGTGTTCAAGTTCCTCCCAGCGTAGAAAAGAGTTTTCGGGAAAACTACGAATTTATTACTGACGTAACGCTTAAAGCTGTGTCTTTAAAGGGAAACGCAAAATAAAATTGGAGTCGACATTGTTCAATAAGTCGCATCGTTCACTGTGCAATAAAAGCATAGCTAAATTTTGAAAATGTGCCCAGTAAAGCAAATACTTCCGGCATTTTCAAGGGGGCCGTCATTTCTCGCGTGGAAAACTGAAAATGGCTATCACATAGGTAAAAACGTATTTGCGGTTTTCACAAAAAGATATTTATTAGTACGCCGACTGAAGACCAAGATACATATTGATATTCTTGATATAGGTATTTAGTAGTAATCACATGTACGTTTGTGGAGATTTGTGTGGAGTTAATTGACGACAGGTGTCCGGGAACTGATCATTGACATTGGATCACCACAACGACAGATTAGTTGTCAACATATGTAAGGCTAATTCGCAGAATCATTGTATTGTTATCTGTCACGCCTACAGTAATGACACAAAGATACGCTGTTAGCTACGTAGGTAGTCTCTCTCTCTCTCTCTCTCTCTCTCTCTCTCTCTCTCTCTCTGAGTTTACACTTAACACAAAGTGAACTTATACTTATACACATCAGGATTCTTTTTACCCAATACTGTTTTTCCTCCATGAACCACAGGCGCCAAATTAATTTGACAGCGATTGTTCTTCATCACTTAATTATGATTTTTGGCGCAATGGCTATTTTGATGAATACCATTATGTAGATAGTAATTATCAATACGTTAGTACATTGTATTGTTCAATGTCTGTAGCTAAAAAACATGTGTAGGGGGATTTCTTTAACAACAATCACTCAATTCTAAAGATTTATCATCAATTATCATTAATATCATCAATCTATCATTAATTAATGATGTTGAATTAATTGCCCATCGTTCTTTAAATTATTAAGTCGCTGTACCGTGGGATTTAATTTTTTCTACTCTACATTAAGTCGATTGTAGTGTGCAAAGCAAATGCTTGACCAGCTTTTCATCGCTCACTAATCTCGGAATCAAACCATTTACCCTTTTATTCTCAAATGAGTACACTGACATGGAACTGAGACTGACTTGTCGAGGAAGTCGGTCAGTCTGAGTACAAAACACTTCTGTTGTCTGTTGTACGCTCAGTTTACTAGCTTTGAGATTCACTGTCTCTTACTTGATCTCAGAAGGACAATTTCAGCCGGAAGTGGAGCAAATTGCTCTTTTAATGGTATATCAATATCTTGATTAGTTCATGATGTTGATGAAATAGAGGAGGTCGAAGAGTTCAATTATTTACAGGTGTTCGAAATGCGACTGTTGAGACGAATAAAAGAAGTCAAAACTCTATTTCCATTCATAGTTACTCCATCCTGTAACACCTACTTTTATTTTGTCACGGAATCTATACGATAACGAATTTCAGACTCTCCCTGCCTATCTTGATTGATTTCATAGAAATTGATTTATTTGAGAATGGGTATATTTATTCAGTGCTCCCCAATGTATAAAATCTATCAATGACGGCGCAAAGACAATGCACAAAGAAAATACCAAAATTGACTGAGTTTGCTTACCATAATATTAATCCTATAACATGCAACCTATAGGGCTCTTTTCAATACGTTTTCAGACGGACTTGCTTCTTGTTTAATTAATGATATACTGTTGCAATCAAGTAAATTAATTGATTTATAAACAAGAAGCCCAATGGGCCTGAACGGTCACCTGAGCAAACATGATACATTAACCATCTGGTCAGATTTTTCCTAGAATTTCAAATTGCTCTGTGATCTTGATCTTTGGCAAAACGCATCGATACCTACAATAATGTATTCATGTAATGGAAATCAAATTATCATTATTATTTTTTATTATTTGGCTTTGAAGATTTCAAATTGATATGTGGTCTTGACCTCTGACATAAAGATCTTGACACTTTTTTAAATAGTAGACCTCATTACTCTATACAATTATGTGGCAGTAACCATATATTGAAAATCCAATAATTTCTGAGACATTTGGTTTCAAAAATTTCAAACTGCTCTGTAACCTTGACCTTTGACCCCATGACCTTGGTATTTCATAGTATGGTAGAACTCATTGCTGTCTACAATTATATAGCAGTCACAATCTAGTAGTTTCCGAGATATTTTTGATTTAATAGACAAATTCCATAAAATAGTGCCCCCTAGTGGCACATTTATGGACGGATTTTATTTTCATTCCAAAACTTTGTAGATATTGAATTAACAATTAAGTAACCTAATTTTGAAAGAATCTGATCACTGGTTTATGAGAAGAAGAGTTTTAAAGATGTACCCAATTTTATCACTCTTTTGTCCCTTTGGGGGCCCCTCAGGGAGCTGGCCACTTTTAGTTCGCAAACTTTATGCATCTTCATATGAGGTAACTTTCTACTAGGTTTGGTTGAAATCTGATAGGTGGTTCTTGAGAAAAAGTCAAAAAATATGAAAAAGTTAACGACGGACAACGACAGACAAAACACAATCGCAATAGGTCACCATGAGCCTTCGGCTCAGGTGATCTAAAAGCATAAATTTAAACTCAGTTTAGAGGGTCATCTTACATCCAGAAGCCACTATGAAGATAGATGTTTAGATAAAATTATGAGTTACTATATAGTTCAAATAAGCCTAATAATTTGGGATATAACAATTAAGTTCAGTGTTGGCGATGACGGAAGTGAAATTCTCTGTACGTAGGAAAACGGAAATAATCTAACTAGAGCAAGAGTTTCTTACCCTTCCGGTGCACATGAACTCAATCCGATTTTCAGTGGGATTCGTATTACTATAGTTTTAGTTATATGTGTTGTTATTCGGATTGCTGTTTGTTGTATTGTCTACTTTCGTTTTAGCAAAAGTGTTGTCCGTCATTTAATTTTTGAATTTTAAATGTCCCTTGGTATCTTTTACTTTCCGTTCTTAGAAAACAGAAGTGGGATTTTAGACGAACATGTAGCTGGTACTAGTCTGGACGATGTCTAAAGCTTGTTATCTTTAACTCATTACTATTAGCCAACTTAATACTCTGACATAAATGAACAAGCCATTGGATGCCACCTACGGAAGAACATCAATTATTGACCTTTACCAGGCGACACTTGGGGTTATAGAACACTCGCAGAAAGTTTTTTTTACAAACATGAAACTGTGATACGGGGTAATAGTTTTTAAGGCTTCCCCCATTAGAACCCGCAACTTGGCTACATACAACAATTACTACACACTTTACCGACATGATGGTGCCACACAAGCTGTGGCCACTATGCCATTGGTCGCAAAAGAGGACGACTTCTTCCTCCTCAGAGGAATGAGATTAAAAACTTGATATGTCACTGACTAGCTGACGATTGGATCACAGTAATGAAGATGTATTACCCTACGTAATATCTTTATAAAAACATAATTAATGAAGAGAAATAAAACAAATTATCCCGTCAACATAATGTCGGATTCATGAACTGGTAATGATTCGGAGTTGCTGAAATAGACTGAATTAACTTTCCATATATCTATGATTTATTACTCTGATTTATTACTCTGGTTGTGGCATCGTCTAAAAGAAAAAAAACCAGCACATTTGTTTTGATTAACGACATTTCACTTACGCAACATATATATAGAGAAAGCAAGTACAATAAGTGCATGACGATTCTTTCTTGTTATTTTACGTCATCTCAGACGGTTTCAATAATCCATTAGCTTCCGGTTTTCATTTACAGCAGACAGAGCCTGGGTTAAACCTAATGTTCTCATAAACTAGTATTGTACCTAACAAGACGAAAACGTAGTTATTCGGAGTTAAGCTGTAGCTCAATACAGTTTACGTTTTGTATTTGGTAAACTTGTCATTAATATCTTACATTCAGTATGTCTTTATAGAAAAATTGCATAAGCATAAATTTTCTTAGAGTTTTTTCCCTTTGTCAGCCATGTTAGGAGTCAGATTGGAGTTTTCTGTTCATTATTATGCCAACTTTGAAGGATTTGTATGACAAAGTTTGTCTTATTTTCGACCCAGTGCAAGTATTTATGTAAGGGAGGGGGTTAATGAATTGTGGCAGCATAGTAAATATTCAAGGAATAACCCCAGTAAGCAGAAATAGGAACTGTTGCTTTATGCATAGAATATACTTCATGGACCCCCAAAATGGCTGATAAAGGGAAATGACTCCCAAGAAAATTGATGCTATTGAAACCTATCTATTCCTTTTTGTTATCTATAATTTCACGCACCTTTCAAAATTATTTAAGTTTAAGCATGGCGGCATCATGCTAACACAGGCGTAAGAACTGTTGACCTTCGTTAGGGCCTTTATACTACGTATCTTTTTTCTCGGACCTAATAGACCTTTTTACTAGTAGTAACTGGGGTCCTATTACTCTGTTTGGCAAAATTATACAGATTCCCGGAAAATGACGTCAAGAAACAACCAGCTAGTATAACGATGTCTATGTCTTTGTGGGTTTCTGTATCATTTTGCAAACGGAAATCACAGGACCGCAGTATCACTTAAGGATCTATGTATCCAATATAAGCACAGCAATGGCGACAAGTACAACTGAAATGATGATATTTTGTTCATCAATATTCAGTACATAATAGCTGCAGAACAGAAATGATATTGACGTTTTAACACATTTGAATACATGGACTGATGACAACTTATTAAAAAAGTGCTTCATGATAGACTAAGTATCACCTTTAAACAATTTTCCCTGAATTCAAGCGGGTTTTCGTATTTCATTTATTTTGTAATACAATCAATGTATTGCAATTAACGTAATGAATATAAATTAATTGGCTTATATGACCCACGCTAGCACAAATAATTGATGCTTTAGAGATTTTTTCTCCATCAGACCCACAGATGATCGTACCTTAGGGAAAGTCTTTAAATTTTTCGTTTTCAATATTGATTGCCGACTTGCCCGCCAGATCGAATTTTTTATGTTAATGAGAAATGCATCACTTTTCCTGTCTTCAGATGTTCCCAGTATTTGCGCACAATAGATATTTTAGGTCGAACTTATACTAATAATTTAATATTTCGTAGGAAGACAAAATAAAGAGCTGGGCAGACACGGGTCATTGGATATCCAGTGGTGGGATCAGGTGCCTAGGAGGATTTACATATATAATGGTGCATCAACTGGACACTGTATAAATAAAACAACTTAATCGTATCATATGCTAGAAAATAAATTCACTGCAAATTATTGTGAAAGTTTGATAGGATAGATATTGGATAAGTTGAAAAGTTTATGGTTAAGATGTGAATAACTTATTTAGTACAGTAGAAATATTCCCATATCTGCGCATTGCCACTAAGTCGACACTTCCGAGAAGCAATTATTCGAGTTAATTTTAAGTACATAGTAATCAAACAATGACGCAAAATACTTCCGGTAATTTAAATTTGAACAACGAGTCCGATCTGAAATAATCATGTTTTAAAAGATAAAAACGTAATAAAGCAGTAGAATTTCCTTACTTTCTTTGGATTCTTAGCAACATAAATAAGTTCATGATATAAAATAAGGTTTCGAAAAAAATTATTTTTTTTTTTTGACAGTTCAAATAAATTGCTGAATCATAATGAAACATCGTATTCGCTATAGATTATCTAATTGCAATGAAAAGACCACATTCCTCACAGCAACTAACAAATTTGTCCGTACTCGATTTTATTCTCCCGTACCCATTTTTTCATAGCAGTATTTATCACAAATATAATGCAATGTCTAGTTCCATGATTGTGAACAGAACCTTGGATGTAATCGTATTCAAGTTGTAATTGAACATACAATCATGTTGTCACACTCACTTAATTTAAATATTTTTAAAAAATTATTGTTTTATTGTAGTAAAGAAAATCGACAAGGCTAGCCGTGTCTATATTTGGACACCCTGCAACTACCTTTGAAAATACGCCATGCATTTGGAAATCGAGATCTACGAGAATATACGCGTATATACGTATTGTATTGTTGGTACAAAAGATGTGGACTTCTTCATGTCCTTCGGATGAGAAAGCAAACCATTGAGGTTCAATATCACAAAAGGTGTCAGCACGTTAAAATACCATACACAATAATGCAGACTTACGCAAGCATTTGATGGTCTGCTTATTGAATGGGACGTTTAATTGCGACAGAGTAATGACAATACACCACAAGTGAAAAGATACATCAAACATACTTATCCACAATTCCTATGTGTAGTGACCTACAGACCTGAAGAAATATTTAACTTTTTGTCTTCTTAATGTTTCATGTCCTTTTAGATTTTATTGAGTGTAAGTAAGATGGAAATCAAACCAACGTATCTTCAGATGTTTTGGCGTGTGCAAGGACGTTATCCGATTAAGTGACGTATCAAGCCGATTATTGAAAATAGGAAAAAGATTAATACCGGATGTTAGACCGTTATTTACATACTGATTGTGACTACGGATTACTCCGCTTACCTGATCATGATATAGGGCTCACGGCGAGTGTAACCGGTCAACAGGGGATGCTTACTCCTCCTAGACACCTGATCCCAC
>JACSZP010032608.1:0-11857 GCA_016161895.1 Pinna nobilis
TGTGTTAACTATAAGAAATATATACAGATCCCAACATGATCTAACCAAAATTAAGGTTCAACCTTCTATTCCTGTATTGGATAGTCACTGTATTGAGTATCGATACACAAGTAAATATCGATACGATATGATATATCGATATATTGATTCACGCCTAGAAGGTACAGAGTGGGGCGTCATTAGTCCGGATGCTTTTGTTCCCAAGCAAATTGTCCGCATAAATGAAAAATCTGGATTACTGAAACGACACCTCTAAAATGACCGACACAAATTCAAAATTTTGTTTTCAGAGAATTCTGTTTTTGGGAGGGAGCATCCAGATTATTGGCATCAAGATTAATGAGACTTGACTATATATGAAATATGAAAACCTTATCTCCTATACTGTTAGAGAAATCTGCTTTCAGAACTTCTTAATTAGACAGACAGACAAATAGAGGGACATGGTGATTCCTATACATTCCCTAAACTATGTTGGGGGTGTATAATGAAATTACCTATGGAAATTATCGCAGCACATCATGAGATTTGCAAACAATATGGATGCAAAGAATTGAAATGCAACGTGGGTCACAAATTCTTTGATGGAAACTACATAAAATCTGGCCTAGATATTCTCAAGACAAATCTGTATGTCAAATTCAAATTCATTTCACAATATGTGCATTCATTGCAAACATACTGAATGAAAATTGTAAATTCATGGAAATTTCTTAGTTCAAGGGGCATAACTCTCACTTAACTTGTTTAACACTGAGCAAATAAGAGCATGACCTAAATATTCTCATGATGTAACTGTATCCCAAATTTCTTTTCAATATGTGCACCCATTGCAGAGATAATGAATGGAACTGTTGGTTTACAGACCAAACAACCAACCAACATTATACAAATATGCCCCTCCTTCTAAGAATGGGGGGGGATTATAAAAATAAGGAATGATTTATTATGAATTGTAGTCACTAACCTCTTTGGCAGGATAATAACTGTATGACCAGTACCACATATCTTTTGGTAAAATGTTTGGTATAAGATGATGCTCTGGGACAAATGGCAGGAATCTCTCTCGTCCTGACTCATCTCGACTATCACCTGTATTGAATGAATTAGTAGATTCAGTTTGTGTTTCACAAAAAAAACTGACAAATTTATTTCAAGTTCAGTTGACTTAAAAATGACAAATCTAACCAAAAGGTACAAAAGAGGTCCATAGAAAGTGCAAGGGCCCTTGATAGGTTTTGAAATATTTTGTTTAGCTTGTTTTGCATTCGACAATCTTTCAGTAAGTCATGGCAGCCAGTTTTTATTGGTGGAGGAGAACTTAATTTCAAATGAACCCAGGATGAAACTATAGGCCTTCCACAAGTAAAGAGGCAAATTTTTTCATATAATCACCGTGGGTTCCAGTGAGAGTCGAATTGTAATGACGAGAGGACAGGGAGGCTCGAAGGATACTGACGAGAAGAGGGAGACTAAATGGTTCAAACTGCAGTGCTCGAACGATTAGGCCACAGTGGCCGAATCGTTAGATTTCAAAATAGCCATGGCAGTCTATTTCAGTTTAACAAATTATTAATTCATTTTATGATTTGCTATCTATTCCTCTATACTTTTGAGAATAGATTTCAAAAGATGTGTTAGTTGAGGGTGAGAGAAAGACAATCAACTGCTTGTTTGTTTGGGGACAGCGAAATCTCATCCTTGTATCAACATGGAATGTCCATGATTCAGAAAGTTTAGTCTTGAACAATCTTAAACATTTGGGTGAGATATTCCTCTCCCTGTGCAAAGTGGGAATAAATTCTACAAGTCTTGCATATACATGTACATGTACCTGTACAGTCATCCCTCACCAATCCAGATGCCAATAATGCCTATGAATCAGCTCCCGAACATAATTTTCCAGGGAGAGAATTCTTAAATACGGGAGATTTGAGATGGTAGCTTTTCTGCTCTTGGAGGCGTATTTGGACATAGCATAACGAAGCAGGTGGGACTGTTTTCAAAAGTTATTAAAGGGAATAGCCTTACCACTAACGTATAGCATTTATTTCATGGTAGAAAAGAATGAAATTTGACCTCTAGTAGGTGAAGATACATAGATATATTCCCTTGATAATGCTGAAATGAGGTATATATTAATAACAATACTGATATGCAGATACACGCGTAGTTATCAAACGAGAACAGTCCCACCTTCCTGCATACTTCGCCAGCTAATCGCGTCTTCAAGCTGAAGAGTTCTACAAAGGGAAAGTATCTCAAAACTGACGTATTGAATTTGCCACTATAAGAAGTGTGCTTCAGTGATCAGGATGCTTCATTAATCCAGCCATTTTGACTGGGAACAAAGATGTCCAGATTAATGAGGCTCCATATATAGGTATGACTGGCCAAAATAAAATTTTTAGAGTAAAAAAAACAACAGGATACATGATACCACTGAAGATTTAAGTGAAACTACGATATATACCTGCTTTGACATTCAAGTTTTGCATACACCTGCCCAATTCCAAGTCCTCCGCACCTCCATTGTCAGCGCGACAATGTCTAGAATTACTTAGCCCATTTTCCACGAGGGTTTTTAGCGCCGCTTTGCTCAGCACATAACCCGCGCCTCCTGACATGTATCCTTGTTGAACGTACGGCTTAAATCTCCTACCATAGTAGGCTGGCTCACTGGCATTTTTGTCCGAAAGAAAATACCTGTAAAATAAAAAGACAATGTTGATATTGAAGTAACTTCAATGTTTTAGTTTCACATATTATGGAGCCAGGAGCTTTTCAGTCCTGGTTCACATCCAGCTACCACTAGTAGTGACCGACCAGTAAACAGCTGATGGGCTAAGACCAGTACGGTAACTCGCTTTTTGATTTCGGCATAATAGACATCTAATTCACACACTGTCAAACATCATGGTCAAGGTCATAAGTTTAAAAATTAGGTCATGAAGGCCTTTCCATAAGGAGTACACTTGTGAATTATGAAACCTCACCATCTTACCAAGTATAAGATATAGCCAAAGTTAAGAATTTTGGTGGACAGACAGGCTTGCAAAAAATATATGTCTTTGAATTTACTATTATCGGGCATAAAACAGATTTGGATTTCTATGACAATATAAATGTAAAGTGATAATACCAAGAAAAATAAACAGGCGTTGCTAAAAATATATGATTCTCTATTTTGGATTTGACACAACTTACCGTGGATTTTGTGTATTTTTCGTATTTTCATTTTGCTGTACACTACACTTGACAATCTTTCAGTCACAAGGTGGCAGCCAGTTATTTTTGGTGAAGGTGAAAATCTAAGTACAAATGTACCTTGGAAGAGACCTCCAGCCTTCTGTATGTAAACTGGCCAATTTTCTCATATAATCAACTTTGGTTCCAGCGGGGCTCGAACCCATGCTGTTGAGGTGCAAGAGATTAAATGGCTTTAAGTGCAATGCCTTAACCATTCAGTAACAGAGACTCAAATCTGGGATTTTCACAAATTAAATGAAACTTTGAAAAACTCAAATTAGAGTTGGTACAACTTGCCTGGGATTTTCCAGACTTACCTTAATTAGATTTTGCACAACTTACCTGAGATTTTCGACAATAACGTAAGTATCATCATCGGCTTTCATGAACCAATCACAATCTTTGTAATGACTTTTATACACGTATCTGAAAGCCTCTCTTGTCTTTGCCCACAGGTTATCTCGACCTTCTTTCACAGGCAGTGCAACGGAGGGAAGTTCTGGATCCTCCTTTGAGCTCATGAACAAGAGTTTCGTGCAGCGTTTTCCCCACGTGGCCTTGACGTGTTTGGCTTTGGAGTAATGGTTACTCGGGCTCGTCATGACCCAACACAGAATCTTGACATTTTGTTCCAATGCTTTTGCAATGGCGTTGTTTTCCCCTGTAAATAAAGAAAACATTTCTTTAGATGCATCACAGCAAAAATGTAACAAAAAATCTATTCATTTAAATAAGATATGTTTTTGAAACAGTGTTGCCCTCGTATGTCAGTGAAGTACAGTCAAACCTGTTTTAAGAGACCGTCCAAAGGAAGGAGAAAAAAGGGTCACATATGACAGGTGGTCTCTTAATTCAGGTGATTTATATAGGAAAAAAATATTTTGGGAATCACTCATTTAGGTCGCATAAGACATGTTTTCCTTTAATTCAGTGGGTTGCTAAGGCAGGTAAGACTGTAATTTTGCAGTAAATTTCTCTATTACTTCAAGTGATATGGTCCCGGTTAAAGTTTTTTGGGTTTTTTTTAAGATTAAACTCAAAGTTCAAAGTCACAAGGTCAACAATTTTGGTACCCATTGAAAGGTCTTGTCACAAGGAATATACATATATACATTTGAAATATGAAAGCCCTATCACTTATCATTCAAAAGTTATGACCAAGGTTAAAAGTTTAGAGGACAGACAAATGGACAGGACAAAAACTATATGCCCCTTAACCCATTCACCCCTGAATACACATTTGGGCTTGCCTAAGTCATTGATATAAAGAAGAGTTCATTGGATTTCAGGGGTGAAAGGGTTAATCTCCGATTACGTGGGCATAAAAAAGGTATAATGGAACCTGCCATCTGAGAGCCCTGTCACTCCATCTGTCATGAGAAACTACTAGTGGTGAAACAGTGGAGCTAATCCATGTACCACGTGGTACCCTTCAATGTATGTGCGGGACAATTGTTTCTATTATAGATGGAATGACGCTAAAAGGCGAGGTCCCTTGTTCATGTCATTTCAGAGGAAAGATTGCAAAGAGAGAAAATCACATTGGAGATAAAACTATTGCACAAACGTATCAATTTTCATGTGGTACATTAATTATTCCCTCTCATTAATGATTAATCCTTTGTCCTTTCAGGGCCTTGTGATGCCTCTAAAGTTTAAGATGTACTATAGTATCCCAATGATGCATGTGATAATAGGTGCAATGGATATAATCCTTGGTGGGTTGTATTTCCTGTATATGTATTATTGTGTAACGTCCAACGCAAGAGACTACCACTTACATGGAGATGTCTCTGAATGTTTGTGAAGGGCAAAAATAATGCTCAGCTTTTCTGAGTATGGAGGGTTCTTTAATATGCCGACATGTACATGTACTGTGATAACTAGCCTAACTTCTTACATGTACTGTGAAAGGACAGAGAAAATCAAGAGCTCCCTTCCAAGGCTTGAACCCATGACCTCATGCTCTGAAGGTAAGTTCTCGAATGAGCCATGATAGCTCTTATTAAATAATTCTTGAGCCACAGTAGCATTTCAATTACCCATCAAATATGCTAAATTACCATTGTGCAATAATTCTCTCCTAATACCTTATTCTTAATACAAAATAGCAATAATTGCACGGGTTAAAATGACTCGCAGGTACAATCAAATGCAAATATTACCTATAATGCATCTCAATGTGTAGCTAAACTGTAAACTATACATTGTAAATATATGTGATGCAATTTACGGTACAAGTGAATTTACCCCACTTCGGGTTAGACTCACATTTGAGGAACCCCAGCTATTGAAATTCACACCTATGCTCTTCGTGACAAAAGTAATTAGAGAAGGTCCTTTTTACATGAGAACATAATTTATATTTATTTCCAGTTCTCCAGATACATTGTATTTGTACATGTAGGAGGCATAACTGCGTATTTTATCCCAATTGACAAAATATGCGTTGATACTGATCTCTATGTACATTTGTATATATGTTACATACTCACTTTTCTGTTTACCGTACCCTTCAAGTTTTGAAAACATGCATAAATTGTACATATGTACCCAACATAGCCATCTAGGTTATGAAAACATCAAAAATGTGAAATACAGAAAATCATATTAGATCAATGAAGAATGATTTCAGCTTTTTGTTTTATTCATTTTTCTAACAACCAAGACCTTCTGCAAGCATTTCGTAAATTCACACAGAAAATTGATTTACATGTATATATGATAATTATCACTGAACCATGTGTGTGTGTTTATATATCTATCCAGCAGTGGTAATCCATCGGTAAGTTTATCAATACAAATGTAGTATTCACCTTTCTAACCAGTGATTAAATAAACTCATCACTAATATAACAAGATAGGGAGCTAGTTTTAACATTTCGAACTGTACAGTAGAGTCGGTCTATAACGAATCGGCATAAAGCAAATTCAGTGCTATAACATAAAAGGAATAAAATCCCCAAAAGAATTGCTATTTATCTATTTATGTAGTAAATTCTGATCCTTAAAACGAAGGATGCCCATAACAAAGTCAAAAGTCACTCCCCTTTGACTTTGTTATAGACCATGTACTCCACTGTATTTACATGTAGATACAGTCTAACCTGTTTTAAGAGACCATCCAAGGGAAGGAGCAAAAACAGTGAGTCACATATAACAGGTGGTCTCTTAATTCAGGTGATTTATATAGGAAAAATCCATTTTGTAACCACTCATTTAGGTCACATAAGACAGGTTCTCCTTTAATTCAGTGGGTCGCTAAGGCAGGTTACACTGTACATGTATTTCTATCAAATCATTCGTAGGCTCGATTTGGTGCAGTCAACACGTTCCCTGCCAATCCATCCTGTGTAAATTTATATATAGGTTTTTGTCATGATTGTTACCCGAATGTTTACCTTCTCTAAATTATCATTATGATGTTTTCATATTTTACAAACACCTGGTAGGACATCAAGAAAAGGACCGATTTGAATTTTGTATCTTTGATTAATAAAATTGATTGCACTTTTGAGCGCTCCACCACCTACCATACATAATTGAGTGAAACGAATAAGAACATAATGTATACTCTCACTTCAAAAATAAAATACTGATTAACCCCAAAGGTTTGAAACCTCTGGCTGAAAAATATCCAATATATATGAATCAATGCCTTGTAAATTTAAATGACTTGATATTCAACAAGTATGTATATCAAGATCAAGTCTTTGCTACATGTATTAACCAAATATAGTACGGTAGCACAACATTATCACTCATGCATGAAGATGTTCTCTGAGGATAATATGGAAAGGTACATGTTACACATCAAAGAGGACCACAACCAAAATATGTGTAAATCAACCTATAAATACACGAACTGAAGCCAAGTCCAAAAGTCAGATTGGTTTTATTGTTGTTTAAAGTCCCACTCAAGAATCTTATAATGGAGACGTCACCACTTGCCGATGAAGAATGACAACTGTGGCCAGACGATCAGCACTTACGGCAGGGAGGGTTCTTTAACATGCCGATACCCACTGTAACTGCAGCATGACACTGATTTTTTCCCTAAAGGATTAAGAAACATAGTCTCTCTCCACAGACCTACATGTATAGGTATTGGTATTGTTGTTTAAGGTCCCACTCAAGAAAACTTCACTCATACAGATACGTCATCGTGTGCTGGTGAAGGGCTACAAATTTTGCCTATGCTCAGCACTGCTGGCCGTAGAGCAGGGAGGGTTCTTTAACGTGCCAACACATACCGAGACATGGGATCTCGGTTTTTACTGTCTCATCCAAAAGACAGGGACAGTCAACTGCAGAGTGGCGCTACGCCGTGCCAACCCGGGTCTTTCGATTCGCAGTCGAACATGTTAACCACTTGGCCATGCAGGCCCCAGACCTACATGTACTGTTGTTGCTGTGTTGTTGTTTAACATTCCACTCCAGAATCTCTCATTCATGTGGAGACATCACAGAATGCTGGTAAATGGCTTCAAGTTTTACCCTATGTAGGCCTAACTTATTTGAACATATGAGACTAAACAAAAGATACCCTTTTTGCACAGCAACAAAAATGGTTAGCAAATTACAATTATTTTAAGCCAATTTCCCCAAAAATTAGTCAATGACTAAATTGGCTACCTACAGGGTGAGCCCTGCTATGCTCAGCCCTAGGGGTTCTTTAGAAGTGAGGCATGTTTGTTGTGCCAACACTAACTCTCATCCAACAGACCAGAACTGAGCCATCTTAAAACACAGTATCTTATGAGAGAGGTCTTCTGAGACAGGTTTCACTGTACAGGTTTTTATGTCTTATTTTTCTTCTCCATTCTCATATGCATGTCACTATGTCAGCACATTACTTGTTAGACGAACGTGTACATGAACAAAAAATTTAGCAAAAAGTATCCATGCTAAAATGTCGCCAAATGTGGTTCGTATTATAAATTCCGTATCATACTGTTTTCCTACACATTAATTCCCATGAGAAATTTTATGATAGCGTTGGAGGTATGAAAATATATGTACCTCATCTGAATCTATCATATGTTTGTAATCTACACAAATACAATGTAGATGTAGATACTGTTAAGCGTGTAACTTGGACACTTTTCATGTAGGCTTTGTAGATCTATACAACTTATTTAATACATATACATATATGTTATTGTATGTATAGTTATGATAAAGATTTCTGAGTCTGTCAAAATAAGAGCCTTGTAAAACAGTTATGACCCTCCTTTATCAACAATAAAACTGTAAAATATAGGAAATTATCCAAGATCCAAGGGCATAATTCTGTCAAAAATTCTTTGATGGCAACCAAACTAAAATTTAGCCTAGACATTCGCATGACCATGATGATGTATTTGTCATGCCAAATGATTTTCAATATGTGCACCCATTGCTGAGAAATGGAAGTATTGGAACTGAAACTATGAATTGTACATGAACAAATCAGAAACTATGATTTTAATATACATGTACAAATTTTCAAAGTTCAAGGGACATAACTCTCACAAAAATTGTTTGATGGTGACCAAATAAGCACATGACCTACAATATAGATATTTTTATGATGTATCTGTATACGAAACTACATTTCAAGAAGTGCATATATCGTAGAGATACATGTATTGAACTGAAACTGCGAAGTATTAGAAGTTTAAAGGGTGTAACTCTGTAAGAAAGAAGTGCTGATGGTAATGAAATAAGAAATTGACCTATATGCAGATATATATCCTCATAATGTATTTATATATACATGTAGCAATTAATTTCAATATGTGCAATCGTTGCAGGGATAATGAACAGAAACTGTTGGTGTAAGGACCGACCTACTGACAGCAACAAAACAATATGCCCCACCCTCTAAAAAAGGATCAATAAAAAAAATTATGAATGGGCACAGAATGAAAAATTCAGCAGAAAAATGTCTTTTGATATAAAAGGTATCTTTCATAAATTCTATGATAATTCATGGGTATATAATCAAGTAAGGAAGAAATGAAAACCCCAAATCTAGCATCAAATAAAAGCAGCATCTATTTAGCACAGTAACTAACCTCCCCGTCAAGGTACCGTATCCAGGTTTAAATTTTGGTATGAAATTAAAATTAGTCGTGTCATGAGGAAATGACGTGTGAAATATGAATGCCTACATGTATCCTTTAACATCATTTATACATGTAAAAAGAAAGACCATGTCTCCAAGGCAAACAGCATTTTGTTATACGAGGCGATCACAAAATAAAACACCATGAAGAAACTGCGACAAATTAAAGAATGACACACTGCGTCTGCAATTGTAATTTGCGTCAAAATATGTCATAAAATTTCCAATTCCAGTGTCATAAGCCGTGTTCCCAAAATCTTGGTAAACACCATTAAGTTAAGAGTTTCATATTTCAAAAGCTTATATTATTCTGTGCCGAGTCCCTTTTTTACTACATGTAAATATGATTTGTAGGTGTTCAACTTTTGCGAATTTAAATTTGTGTTGTGCATTAAATTCTAAAAGTGGGAATTTGGCAAATAAAACACAAACTCAAGTTTGTTAAAACACTACAGGTCATATACATGCATGTATGTTAGTTTTATTATGTTGGATGTAAGATGAAAATCAAGAGAGGATTTTAAACAAATTCTACAGTCATTGCTGTATATTACTATTTACAAGTACATGTTTATCACAATAGTGTATATGCATTCTGTGTGTGTCAACTTCTTTCTCTGTGAAACCCATTTTACTGACACAAATAAACATTAATAATTCTAATCTACATACATACATGTATCACTGTGAAATTTGAGTAGTACCATACACAGTTGTTGAGATCTGTCATTCTATGGGTGGGGACCAACCCTATTTTATGTACAAATCAAGAGGGTTGTAATTTTATGTAGAATGAGCAATCTCGCAAGTAAATATACAGTGAAACCGACATTGAAAAATCAGTTTCAAAGAAATAATGTGAAACAAGATTTTTGACAGCTGGACAAATTGAATTTTAAAAAGTTGGTTGGTTGTATTTTTGCATTAAGTACTCCTCAAGAATCTTAAACTTTTGTGGAGATGTCACCGATGTCAGTGCAGCACAACAAATTAAATCTAAGCTTGACCCTTAAGAGCAATGAGCATAAAGGTGCTGACACCTACATGGGAGATTTTAAACAGTAAGATATGGAGTACACACAGATCACATTACATCATGGCCTACATGCCCCTGCATGCACTATTACATGTACATGCATCAAATATTATAATAAATTCAATATGCATACATGTAAACAACATTAAAAAGATAAATTTTGTTATTGACTTTCTATACAAGTAGCTGTAGTCTTGTTCTGTTTGTAGAAATAAGTTGTTTACTGTTATCTGTTGTCCATTTGAGTATGACAGATAAACAGTGGAGCCTCATTAATCCAGACACCTTCGTTCCCCAGCAAATTGTCCGGATAAACGAAGCATGAATCACACATATCATAATGTACAAGGCAATCTGGAAAATTTGTTCCCTTGAAATGTCCTCCGGAAGGTGAAGTGTCCGGATTACTAGTGTCCATGCAGATTAATGAGGCTCGATCAACTATCTTCATTTTCTTATTTGTCGTACTATTCTTTCGTTGTCATCTATAGCTATTTCTCATTTTATTTTGTGGTTTCATCAAAGTGACAGAAAAGGCAATTTATTAAGCCACCTCCATTGAGGTTCAAACTTGTGACCCCCTAAACTGAAGATGAACCAGTGTTCTCCCCAGAAATTTTGGGTAGCACAGTGGTACTTAAGTACAGAAAAACTTCGATAAGTCAAAGTTCAAGAGAACGTTTGAAAAAGTTCGAGACACCGGGACTTCGACTCATGCATGTATTGAATTTCTTGATTCTATCATGACTTTTTTCCAATGGCATACATGTACATTGACATCCCCTTTTCTCATATGCACACATTAAAATGAATATGAAATTTTATTTCCGTACACCGAGTTTGTTGGCTAGTCGGTCGGNNTGATTTTATTTCAAAAGGTCAAAAAATTTATTCGAGACAACAATAAATTTGACTCGTAAAACTTCGAGTCATCGGTAGTATTTTGATAGGACTGTACATGTATAAGGAAATAATTTGGGACTTTTAGAAAAGTTCGACAGAGCGAGAAATTCGAGTCATTGAAGTTCGACTCATTGGAGTTTTACTGTACAATGTACAACTGTGTACAACTACTGTACAAAACTGTACCCTCAAAAAGTTGTTTGCAACCCCACTTTTGTTAAATGTGTATCCATTTTGATGCATAAAAAAAACCCAACTATTTCCTTTTCCACTCTCATCTCAATCTTAATATGATTTATGCTAACAAAGTTGAACTTTAAGACAACAAATAGTACACGTATTTCATACAGATAACTCGAGCCGAGGGGTCCGGGGTTCGTTCCCGCAGCACCACTCTGCGGTTGGCCGTCCCTGTCTTTCGGAAGAGACAGTAAAAACCGAGGTCCCGTGTCACAGAAGGTGTTGGCACGTTAAAGAACCCTCCCTGCTCTACGGCCAGCAGTGCCGAGCACAGGCAAAGTTTGTCGCCCTTCACCGGCACACGGTGACGTCTCCATATG
>JACSZP010032609.1:772-23112 GCA_016161895.1 Pinna nobilis
AACCGAAAAACAACAACATGTGAAGGTGACTATGAGTACTTCAATCCTTTTCATCAAAATCCCTGCAGTGGTTTAGACAAAGAAGCCGTAAATATGAACCACCCCCCCCCCCCCCATTTTTTTTAAGTTAAAAAAATTTGTTTGAATTTCAACAATTGAATTTCAGTATTTTTTTCTCAAGAAAGTATTTGTAAATCTTGATCTTATAACATGTAAAGCATTCTATAAAGCCAACTGATGAAATCAGAGTCAACCTTTGATAACATTGGCTGAAAATGTCAAAAAAAGACAAAATCCCCAAAAATGTCAAAAACGCGTCAAAAATTTGATTTCCGAATGGAACCACAAACAACAACACTTCTTCATCCTTCTAGATCACGGAGATGCATTCAGTTTTTCATTCTATGCAGCCCTTCTGAAGAAGAAGTTTCTCAAAGGAGGGTACCCAACTGGTCATATTTGGCCCTGCCCCTTTTCCATCCCTGGGTGGATCCAACTGAAAAACAACAACACTTGTAGGGGACCATGAGTACTTCAACCCTGCCAAGTTTCATCAAATTCCCTGCAGTGATTCTGAAGAAGAAGTCCAAAATGTGAAAAGTTTACAGACGGACGGACGACGGACGGTGCGCTATGACTATAACTCACTTGAGCCTTCGGCTCAGGTGAGCTAAATATTGGCTCAGAAATATTGAATTTGGCTAATTTATTTTGTTGTTGTTGCTAAAATGATTCCACAGATTATTGTGTCACAGTCAGAGGAAAAAGCATCCCTTACAGGTAGGCAAAGTATTGGTACCGTAAAATATGGGTTTAATCTTATCTTTTCCCTGCCTATTCTTCTTCATTGTTTTTGCTCCAGAACAATTCATTTGGCTCAAACAATTTTACTTTGGCTAAAAAATTTTAAACCCTGGTGTGAACCATGAGACCTAAGTAAAAGTATCGTGAGACCATTTGAAAACTGCAAGTCCTCTAGAAGAAAATTCTTTTGCAAAATAACATACTGGTACCTGTTTTAGAGACAATAATCCAATAGCTGATGGATCAGTGTCTCAAGAGAGGCCCTTCTGTTTATTAAAGTTTCTTTAAATTTAAAATTTTTTAAATGTTTTATGTTCTCCCCAGGCCCATATAGCGTGGTGGTGCCACCACAGTATTTTCATTAACCACCACGTTATCTGCATTGCCCCCACTCTATTTTACTCTCCCACTACCCTATTTCATTTACATACTTAGCATTTATTGACCATGTTAGAGTGATTTACATATCAATTTGAATACAAATATTATTTATAAAGCATCTTGATAGGTAACTATGGTATAAACTACCCCTCTACCTCCCCTTTGTAGGTTTAAGACATGCTTAAGTACCCCCGCACTATCAAAAAGTTCTGGGGAGAACACTAATTTGTAATTTATGCCACCCTTACAACATTTCAAATACTGTATCATGGTAACATCAGGCTGCAGATACTTTGACTAATGTTTAGGTCTCTCTCCTATGTAGTAACGGGATCTTTTACATTATAAGCCAATAGATCTACAAATGATACTTAGTCAACATCTATTACCTTTTTCTCCCTGGCCTTGTCCGCTGCTATTTCTGCTTTTGTTCTCTTGTCCACTACAAGTTTAGACTTTTCTTCCTCTCCACTCTCTGAATGTGAAGTGATCTGTTCAAACATTTTCTTTGTCTCTTTCTCCTTATCCTTCTTCTTCTTTTTTCTGCAATAGAATAAATTACAAATTAGTGCATATCACTCACAACTTTGGTAAATAGAGTCATGATCTGTCTTACTTCTCCTTGTATTCCTGTTTAACACTCAAATCAAGAATCTTCCACTGAAATGGAGATGTCGCTGAATGCTAGCTGATGAAGAATTATGCTTGATTATGAAGGTCATGCATTGAGAAGTGTGGGATATTTAATGTCCCCAGAGCATATGAGATAGGATTTCAGTTTTTAACTATCATCTGAGGGGCAGAACAAATCCCATGATGGCATCTACGGAACTCAAACGCACAACCTCACAACCTGAAGACTAGCACTCTACCATAGTGCCACAAAAGTCTTCCAGTTTTGAAACCTTCAATTTTTTGTTGACTGAACAGATAGATCATTTGTCTAACATACTCAGGGTCCCAGGTTCAATACCCAAACCAGACCAAACAGGCATTACAGTGTTTTCCCTAAGAATCAGCCACCACCCAAATTGACTGTTGCAAACTTTTTTGGTTGGTTTACATCTACCGGGTAAGTTTCAAGAATATTCTTGTGGGTGAGGGACCCAAGGCTCCCTTTCTTTCATGGCCTTTTCAAATAAAATGAAGGGAAACACTGACATTACCTAATACCTATGGCTATGTGCCCTGTCTGATAGGTACCGTACTGTAAATTATAAAGGGTTTTGATGAAAAAGAGATCCTACATAAGAGCAACAAAATTAAGGGGGAAGAAATTGTATATATAGCCAGTGTCTGACCCTCTCCTCTAACCCTTCTTTGAATCAATAGTTATAATTTTGTCTGGCGTGCTGAGGGTCCCAGGTTCAATACCCAATCTTGGTCACAGCACTACTGAATCAGTGAATGGAAAATTAGTTCAATCCATATCTGTCTTTTCTTAGTCTTCAACCCCAATTTGAAGGAAAAAATCCTGGAGCATGCGTATGATGTTCTCCATAAGTGGTGGTAGAGGAATCAGGCAGCGGAAAACTGACCAAAATTGACCAGAAGGCAGAACAACAATCTTCTGTCAATCTGTGTCTGGTCACTGCCACTGCCTACTGGTGTGAAACTTTGCAAAGCATGAAGTCGTGAATATAACAAATGAATTCAGAATGATGACAGCATCTTACTTCTTAATTTTGTGGTCATTGACTCCTTTAAGTTTTAAGGAGCCTCTAGCCACTGAATCGTAATCTGACATTATTCTCAGCTTTTGTAAACACTGCCTTCCTCTAACGTAATCTTAACATATGCAGGAACTACAATTGCGCCATCTGTCGAATGGACGGGAGAAGTTATTATATACCTCACATATTTTAAATTCTTTTGTTTTTACATAGGTCCTTTATCTTATTATTTTCATATCAGGAAAATTATATTTTGTCATTTTCTTTTGAATCCATGAACTTCTGGGATGTTTATAAGTAAATATTCATACTTTTAAAAATATTGAATAATTGATTAATTATTCTCCTTGTGGTTATCCCCCTTGTGCGGTTGCTTACGTCCATCGCGTCCCTGACACCACTGCTTTGAGAGAGCTGAGTGCAACCGTTTGGAGATCCACTGGGGTATCATCGACACAGTGTACTCTGTTTCTATTGTGTCCTGGAATTAAGCATTGGCAAAGATGCCACGGAGAGCTTTGAGAGCGGTTGTGGACCTCAAAATAAGAGCGGTAATGTTACATTTAGTGTATTTAGTTGCTGATCTTATTTCATGTTAAATCTTGTTCTCATTGGCCCGCTTACAGTAGTTTAAATGTTAGACCAAAGGCAAAGTGACATTTTTGTCACTAAGAAGCATTACCTTTTGAGCAAACATTTTAATCTAGCTATCTTTAGAATGCCAGCCGATCAAATAAACGCATACTTTTCTAATGATATTATCTTTTATTTTAGAAAAAAAAAAATCCATCTGATTTTTTTTTTATTCATTAACAATAATTCTATTGACTATGCTTTTGACTTTGAATTATGTAGGGCAATCCTTAAAGCCGAATAATACCTCTATTCATTCATTTTCATGTATGGGTTAGGACATGTAGAAATGTGTATTGAAAGTCTTTTTTTTCATTATCAACACACATTTTCTTAGCCTTCATTTCAATATGGAAAAAAATAGGCCCTTATAGATCTAGTACTACTTTTTACACATATTTTTCTCATGTATATATTTGAAATTTATTCATATAAGATTTTTTTCTTTTCAAAACAATTTTCATGCTTGAAAAAAAATCAAATTTTAATCCCATCATATACATTGTAAGCCCACAACCATTCATAATATTTATATATTAGATCTCTTCCATGAAAATGGACAATCTAAAAAAATCACTTGCAAAGAATATTAAATGGACCCAATATATCTACCTTTGTAGAAATAAAACAGCATGGATATTATTGAAAGAAAGGCTTAAATGTATTTCTCTGTTGAATAGCACATATTCAATTCAGTCTATCTCTATGGAAGAAAAAATATTTGCTTAGAAATGAAAAGCATTTTACTGTAGGTCACCTATTTTCAATGTGGCATAATTATATATTTATTTATTCAGTAGTTCAGAACTGTTCCATATTTTGCTTTAACATTTTTATATTCATTAAAGAAAAGTGTTTGTATTGTAGAATACTGTATAATATTATGTGTAATATTGAATTGGAAAAGAAATGTATGTGTGCTGTAATTGATACTAGGTCCAACTTTGTTACAAATGTATGTAAAAGTGTATACAATGACATACTATCAATACACCTGGATACCATCCATTGTAATGCCTGGGCAATCTCAATACAATGTAATGTGTATTGTGTGTGAGACAAACCTCAGTTATTACAAACATTCAGCCTCAAACACACATATATAAATACAACCCCCATAACACCTGTCGAATTCCCTTCAAACCTGAAAAACATACATGGACAGCCTCCAATGAGGCTTGGTATCCTCGTTTACTTTTGAACAGTTAACATGGTTATTCTATGTGACACCCGGGCAAAAACCTCTTTAATACCTGGATGGACATCAGTTACAGCTGGGTGACCTTTAAACTGGACAACCTTCTTTACACTTGAACAATACATGGACAATCTTGGCTCCATCAAACCAGGGCAATATTCTTAACACCTCAATCCTGGACAAAACTCTACGACCCCNNCCCCCCCCCCCCCCCCCCCCCCCCCCCAACTCCCGTTACACCTACTGGTATACAATCCACCTCCACTAAACCTGGGCAATCTTTTCCATATGCCCCATACCAATACAAAACAACTTAGATATCTCCTTTTACCCGGGCAACCTCCTGTAGACAATAAACATAGACAACCGGGGCTGCCGTCGCCTTGTGGTTCGCATGACATTTTCATCTTCTGATCGAGAGGTCTGGGTTTTGAATCCAAGCCACGCTGCAGTTGCAACCCTCCCTGCTCTACGGCCATAAGTGATGAGCATAGGCAAAATTTGAGACCCTTCACCAACACACAGTGATGTCTCTATAAATACTGTAGTGTATACAGGGTTATTTTCACCCCATGCTATTTTCACCCTAACACATTTGCAAACAGTTTCGCCTGGTTTTAAATTCGCCCACTCTCATCATAAATCTATATTTAATCAATTTACCGCACTGTTTTGAATTTGCCCAGTTTTGAAAATGCTCGCTAATGATGAGGGTGAAAGAGGTGAAAATGAAACAGGGCTAAAATTTCCCTGTATACAGTAAGTGAAAGATTCTTGAGTAGGACGTTAAACAACAATACAACTTACAAGACAATACACACATATATATATATATGATATATACGGTACACACCTGTAGACAACCTGCAATGGATGGATCGTAAATATGAAAGGCCAGTCATATGCCGCCTAAGCCAGTTAGATGTCATTTGTCTGCCAAGCCCATGTCTTAATAATAAAGAAGCGCCAAAACGACATCTTATTACCTTTACAGAGGTCTCACAGGAGTTTCCACTGATATTATATACTCTGTACAATGTTGTGACTTGTGAATCCTGAGGTTTTATCTTTCTTATCAAACTTTTCTTTTGTTTCAGGTCACTGCCCCAGGGGTCTGGCTTCCAGACAGAGGAGAGATCTACCTCAGCATCTGCCTTTTTGGCCAATACAAAATTACAAAACTGTGCTATCCTGTATTTCCTCTGTTTTTCAAGCAGGATTTCGCATTTGAAAAGGTTCGTCTCAAATCTCATTTACTTGTAGTTACTTTTATGTGCAGTTTATGATTAATTTACTTTTTAATGTAATATATGACATTACTGTTACATTCTGTATATAAATATACTAATTAGAGGTAGATAATAATAAGGTATAAATTCTTCTGAAAAATTCCTTGTGAATCCATTGAACTTGTATCTAAATCTGATTAAAAAGAGAAGAGGAGTCTATTGTAGTGCTTCATCAATTTACAAAGCAAATTTACCTCCCCTCTTTCTCTCTCTCTCTCTGTCTCTGTCTCTGTCTCTGTCTCTCTCTCTCTCTCTCTCTCTCTCTCTCTCTCTCTCTCATCATAATTATCATCTTTATTATTATCATCATTATTAATATCATCTAATTACCTACATGTGTATAAAAATGATTTTTTTTTTCCACCATTATAAATCTCTTATTTCTTAAAATGTAGATAATTGTATATATTTCAGGTATACTACACAGCTTTGGATCCATCAGAAGTATCTGATTACCTGGAAAGTATGCCACGTTTTTTCTTTTCTATTTTTTTTTTTCTGTTTTTTTTTGGGGGGGGGGTGTAATTTGTTATACACAGTTACACTGTAACAAGAAAATTCAATATTGATGTAAGAATGACCCAGTCTTGATACAAAATAGGCTCTTGTTAAGTAAAATGCTATTAATTTGAATGAAATCAAATTTGTATAAAATAAAAATTAAATCGTGGGGGTTGTGAATCAATTTAGTCCTTGTCAATGAGTCTCTATGAGCATAATTGTAGGCTGCAGTTCGGGTACAATTCTTAACTGAGCTATGGCCTAATCTTTATTTTCTTTAATTTTATGCAATTTACATGTACATGTACTTACCCTTGCTTACTATTCTATTTCAGATGAACTAGTTGTCATTGAACTACTGCAGTTATCAGAGTATGGAGGCGCTTTACGTTTGGCTTCTTATTCATGTAATGCTCGTGACTTCCTGTATCCCTACCCCTCACTAGCTCCATGTTATGCCTCTGCAGCCCGGGAACTGCTACTCAATCGCAGCATAGACTTTCCTGTAAGCTATATTTTCTTTTAGACTTGTATTCATTTCTGTCCATTTTCCCAGTTGATTTTCGTTTTCATGCCATAATTGCTCTTTTGAACTTTGCTCTAAATGTATTGATATTAGGATTTTATAGTCTCTGGACTGGACACCATATAAATTGAGTATTTTACTTAAGTCTGAAATTTTCTCATCTTCAGGCTTTTGGCCAATCAGAATTGAGTATGCACTGAAGTTGAGAGTATTCTGAGACTTAAGTAAATTCTCAAGTTTTTTGGTGCCCAGGTCTGATCGTGTTTAAGTGCCTGTATCATGCCTTTCTTATAAAATACATGTATGTACAGTAAATCTGGCTCTAGTGACTGTTTGTATATAAAGACCAACTGAACAAAAAGACTATTCTTTACTAACTGTTCCCAATATTACCATTTGTGTACAAACCAACCTCTATATAAAGCCCACCTCCCTATAAAGACCATTTTTCTTATGTCCCTCAGAAGGGCATTATGTACCAGTTTCGCTGTACATTTAAGAGATATTTATCACTCTACAGTTATTTCTTATACACTTTTGTCCGATACATGTGAATGTTATACCTTTACTTTTTATCTTCCATACTTTCCTTTAGTGTAAAATGTCATACAATTCAGATGTTTGTCTCATTAAGATGTTGACCGGTTAACATTTAGATGTTGACTGGTTTTTACGTGAAATGTTGCCAGCGTACATCACTGTTCATAAATATTCGGTACTCCCCGCCATTATTCGGCCATTTCCACTATTAAACTATTGTGGTATCCCTATAGGTAGAGAGTTCACTGTTTTTAATCACGACGAATGATTAGTTTCATATGAAATAACAGAAGGGTGTGGAAAACAAAAATTAAAGGTACAACAAAACATTTGTAGATAGGGTTTTTGGCCAACGTTATGTTGCACTCTCAAACCAAACTGTTGTCTTCTGCCTTCGCCCTCAGGCAACAGCGTGGTCCTCTAGTACAACGTAACACATGTTGACCTCACGCCCAGTCAACAAATGTATAATGTTATCTTGAAATCTTAGACTATATTTAAATTAATTTTCCATTTGCTGATTTTGACTTGAGTAATGTTATCATTCAGGACCTTTTTATTTCTGCAAACTGTTAGCCAATATTAGGCTATGTTCCCAATGGCAAATCATGTCTTAATTTTCCAAATTTTCAGCCAATCTGAAAGATAAATAAAATCCAGAAAATGTGTTGCTAAAATGGAAAAATCTGGATTGTTGCTGTAATTTTCATCTTAAACAAACATAGGTATCTTATATATAGAAAAGAATAAATTTCTTGTAGCAATTAATTCATTTGTTTTTGAAAGACAGAATTAAAGAGACTAACTTACCATTATTTTAGGTTTAAAAACTTGTCATTATTTTTGGTTGAAAATCTTGCCATTAATTTAGGCTGGAAAACAATCAAATGTCAAACTTCTACTTTTTTTAGGGAATTGCTCCGAAATTGGAATTCTTGACTGTGACAAACATCAAGGAATCTCTTTCACCCGAAATTGATGCATTGGAAGATGAGATAAAAAAAGAAAGGGTAAGTGTGATGGAAGTAAGCTTTTTATACTATTCGTGTCAGAACAAATGATAGATTTATATTGGCTTCAGATGTTATTTAATTGGTCCCCTATCAATGAAACCAGAGAGACTATATATTTTGTAACTTCACTTGTCTGTCCAGCTGACATTCATCTGTCTATCTGTCTGTCCCTCTGTCTAAGACTCTTTGGTTTTCCAAACTTTTCTCTGACATCTTTATGCCTATTGGTATAAAACTTTCTGTGAAGTTTCAGAGTGATGAGTGACATACTATGTTTGACTTTCCATATAGCTGACCTTATTTTATGGAAACATGGTGATTAATAGGTGGCATTGTCTGATTTTTTTATGGAATTTATTGGTTTAGCTGTCCAAGTTTCAGTGCTGTTTATGAGCAAACTTAGGCTTCTGATTAGTTAAAATTACAAAATTGTCTGGTTTTGCTTTGGCAATACTCAGTAAGTATGTTTTTCCATGATTTAAAGACTGAAAACATCCTCTGCATATTGAGGTTACCCAGAGGTCTTATATGGAAAATTGCTACTTTGCATGGAAGCAAAGACACATGATTAATTTCTTAATTGATTAAGTATTGGGTCTACTTTTATCTCTCTGACTCTATATAATTCTAACTCTAAGTTACATTTTGGCTTTTTGTATCTGGAAAAATTGGTGAAAATTTCAAAACATAATTTGTAGTCTTGCATTTGTTTACAATTAATGTTCTTTTGGTCAAATAAAACCAAAGTGGTCAAATGTGAATATTTGTATAATGTAATATTTGAAAAATCAGGGTGGACACCACTTCATTTTGCCTCATGGCAGTCTCTTTGCAACAGGACGTTTTGTTTTACATGCAATTGATGAAAACTTTACATTTATTGCCCTGGGTGTAGATGGACATGAGAATTTGTTTATCCAGAGCAAGTCATATCATATTTCCAAAGGGAGAAGCCTTAGGTAGACTTGCCTACCTTGGAAATTTCTAACTCTACTAGAATTAACAGGAAAATTAAGTTTTCCATGCAAGAGTATATTTGAAATTATCAAAATTTTACATGAAAAGTAGGGAGTCTCCCTATTTATGAGGGTCTGACAGAGAGATGGCAAGTATGCTCAAGGGAATATGACTTTTCTCAGGTAAATAAATCTACATGTCTCTCTACAACCAGGGCAATAAATTGTTTATTATACATGTACTAAATTACCAAATGTACATACAATATTCTCCATTTTATTAGCCCATACTAATGGTGAGCTTATCAAATCACCTTTCTTCCGTGGTCTGTCATCCATTATCCACTGTCAGTCGTCCGCCCTTAAACAATTCCCATTATCGCTATTTCTCAGAATGTAGTAAAGAGATCTTTCTCAAACTTTATAAGGAGGCTCCCAGTGGGGTGCAGTTTTGCATGCAACATTTTGGAATTGATCCAAAAAGAACTGGGCCCCAAAGGGGGAACTCAGCTTTTAAGTCAACTCCATTATCACATTTCTAAGAGAGTACTGAAAGGGATCTTTTTCAAATCTTGCATGGAGGTTTTTTGGAGTCTTTTTAGCATGCCACATTTTGGAGCTGATTAGAAAAAAAAATTGAGCTCCAAAGGGCTTGCAATTGAAGTAGAAGTTCCATTAATTGAAAGAACTTAGGGTAATAAGAAAATTGTTTTTTGTTTTTCTAATCCAGAGAGCAAGAAGACGTTCT
This sequence comes from Pinna nobilis, assembly GCA_016161895.1. NCBI lineage: Eukaryota > Metazoa > Mollusca > Bivalvia > Pterioida > Pinnidae > Pinna > Pinna nobilis. Next base: position 11,035 of record JACSZP010032609.1, read on the forward strand.
AGGTCCTTAACAAGATCGTCATCTCGTGCATCTATGAGGTAAGTACTATTATCAGCAAATAATGACATCTCAGGAAAAGATATAACTGTTTGAAATGTTTGAAACTTACAATTAATGGTGTTAATAATAAAGTACATATCTGTGTGTAAAATTCAATATTTTTCTCACTGTATCAATATTTTACTATGTTGATTTAAACTACTAACCTTGTTTGTTTTCCGTGTGAATTAAAAGACGACCTTTGCTATATGGAAATTTAATATTGAATGAATTCACCTTCAAACTAATAGCATTGATTTCATATGGTGTTGTATTTTCCATTGAAATTCCATATATTTTATTGATTTGTGTACTTGTAATTCATTCAGATTACTTGAGTAAAATTTCTAATATTTTTCTTTGACATAATTTGCCATAAAGGTAAATGAAATTGATCTAACTTGGGCAGAATGTTAGGTCTCATTGCAAAGCAGTTTCAGTCTATTCAAGTCTATGTAATGATCTGTTCATAATTTGTCAATTTTGGGTGAAATCCTATTGAACATATTTCTTCAGTGATAAAATCTAATACATTTCTAAAAAAAAAAAGAAACCCAGCATGAAGCTTTTTCTTTTCTATAGAAGTCAGAGCTTGGCACCATAAAACTTAAGAATTTACTTAAGTCTGAGAATTCTCTCAACTTTAGCTTCTCAGCCAATCAGAATTCAGCATTTGTGTCATTAGAGAAAATTCTAAGACTTAAGTAAATTCCTAAGTTTTAGGATGTCCAGCCCAGGTCACTGTTAGTCACTAAAGTTATCTATTGGTAAGATCAATCTTATATTGACTTGTATTGCCTAGTCAGAAGATTTTCATAGTTGAACTACATTTCATGATTTGAGGTTTTTCTTATTTCCCTTATATTTCATGCTAGAAATTATTTCATAATTGACCTACTTTCATACTGGGAAGTATTTCATGATTGACCTACATTTCATGGTTGAAAGAATTCTGATTGACCTACATTTCATGGTTGGAAAAATTCCATGATTGACCTACATTTCATTGTTGAAATTATTTCATATTAGATACATTTCATGGTCAGAATAATTCCAAAATTGACCTACACTCAAGGTTGGAACAATTCCATTATTGACCCACATTTCATAGTTGAAAGTATTTCATATTAGATACATTTCATACCAGGAAGTATTTCATAATTGACCTACATTTTGTGGATGGGAGAATTTCATACTGGCTATTTCATTAATAATGAATTTCATACTCTGCTTTGCAATTTGACCATAGAATCTATACATGTAGTAGTTCATTGTAACTTCTTTAGCTTTGTCTTATATATGGTACATACTCTTAACTCAGCTTTCTTCACCTATGTATTTTCTTATCTTATTATTCTCTTAAATACTTTTCTGTCTCATATGCATGATTAGATTTCATCAACACTACCATTTTTGTCACTTGCTAGATTTTCTGTTATCTCTTGCTAATTACGTTCACTCTTGATATTTTATTCTGAGCAACATAATCAATTTCTTCCACCCTCACTTTCACTTTTTGCACAACAAAGAAAGTGCATGTTCCACAAGGCAGAACTAAAAATAGAATGAATTAACACAAACTGAATATTTAGCCCTTAAATGAACTGGTAAATACATGTATATTCATTCTAAGTAGATGTACATATATATCAGTATCTATGAGAATCATATGACTATCTAGGCATTATTTGTTTAAAGTTAAAAGTAGTGCATGCTATGTAGAAATTATGCATCTATTAAAAAAAAAATTAAAGGAACTCACAGCTGGGTGACACCAGTCAAACTTAGAGAAATGGAAAATTGATTTTAGAGCATTTATTCAAGGAATTTATTCAGTTTTGGTGAAGACAAAAAATATTGAGAATTGAATTTAGTTTCCGGTACTCATATTTCATCACATTTTCGCCATCACAAAAAAGGTGAAATGTTCATAACTAAACATTTTAGTATGCCAACATAAAAATGAGTGTGACTATAATGCACTCATATAAACTTAATGCATCAAGGGAGATAATCATTCACTTTTAAATGATGTTACCACAAAATTTCATTATTATCAAAGTAAAAATAATACTCAGTTTGATTTCTAGTTTAGTAACTTTTTTTTCTCTATCTAATCAGATATCTCAAGCAACATGTAGCCTTAATTTCTATGCAAAAAAAAAAAGATTCAGTCTCACTTGAAAATGTTCCAAATTATTTAAAAGAGAAATTCTTGTCAGTGGTTTTTCCCCTTTGCCCTTTACTGCACATCATCTCATTTTGCACCTATTTTTTGTCATGCTTTGTTCTGTAGAAAGATTCTACTAACCTGCACTGTAGCTCATCTGCCCTTTTTTTCTCTGTTTCTATAGGACATTCTTAGATCTGGACCCGGAGGAGGACCAAAAAAACTACCACAAGCCAACAATTTCTTCTGTTTGTCATTCTAGGTCTCCGTCACCTTTCTCTCGCAGGAAATACCTGGACGCTCTGTCGCCAAGCCTAAGCAGTGCCGAGGATCGGCCTCCATTTGTTGTCAGACATGTAAGGGAATTGTTACATCTTTTTAAGATCCCTCTGTAATGCTTAATTAGGTGTTGTCTATGCATAACTTTAAACTTAAATGGTTTTTTTTCTCATGATGAGCCTAATTTTTTTTTGTACAGTGGAATCTTGATATTAAGACTGCCAAAGTAACTGGCTCAAAATGTTGATGATGATTTGACGTGATTTAACGTGCAGCGTGACTACTTAAAGCCCTTGCCACACACCAGGACTACACGGGTAGCCCTGGAGCGGCTCCTTGTGTTTAACGTGCAACCAAGATGGAGTTTGTTACACGAGATGAAGAAAAATTTCTCAAATTTCCCTATGGCTCAAAATGTGCTTCCTAATGATACATCCTCTCCAGTGAGTTGTGGGTAGTCTAAAATTAATTTTTGTGGTCTCCTAATAGAGGTGGTCTTCAGACAAGGTTCAACTGTACTTTTACCATATGTCAGTATCAAAAATTGAGAACTTATCAATCAACTCTTTTGAGATATCTGAGTATGGCATTGACCTATTTGTGCCCCATAGTGATTTGCTCACATATGAATCAAAGGGTCACTGGTTAGAGTCCTATCTGCAACAAAACCACATTTTTGGCTCTCAGATTTGACAGAAAATGATTTAGGTCACACATTTACTGTGTCCTTAAGATCACTTTAAAAGATAAAGTTCAAGTATTTTGTCATTTGTTCAAGGCTGTATTTGTTGGTCACCACCATGTTGTAACTAAAATGACATTCTAATTGGCATAAAATACTAATATGACAGAACTTATAAACTAAGAGCAGCTTAAAGTATCTCTGATCAAGGACTAAGTTTTATGATACATGTATCAAAAATCCAAAGCAGCCATTAGGCATTTTCTGTTATCCTGTACCTGTTTTTATAAAGTACTTACCCTGGGAAATAATAGACTCTTCCTTAAATCAATAACTTAAGCAAATCCAATTGTGTCTTTAGGGGTGAATGGGTTAAAAAGTCTACTGAAACTGAAACAAATTCAAGACTTATATTAGTGCCATTCTTGAATATTCAAATTATTTAATGGAAATATGCACCATACTAGGCTATATTGGAAAGCCTCAAAAGTATGGTCCAATAGCTGACAAGATATTTTCTCATAGATTTTCAAATTTTGTTTTATGTATATTACCTTAATTTAATTTTTATGCTCAGCTTGAAAATGATCTGATTGGGAGGAAGCCAGGAGGTTTAGGAGGAGACAAAAAGAAGAAGAGGAGGCGCTCACGGTCAAGGAGCCGCCCTTCTAGTGCTATGTCCGATTCAGGTGCGATTTTGTAAAAACATACATCAAGATAAAATGTGATGGGTCCATTCAGAATATAAATCCATTAACCCCTTCAGCACCACAGACTGTAATGGACCAGTTTAAGAAAAATAGAAAAAGGAATACCATTCTGATATTTGGGGTTGAAAGGGTTAATTAATTCACTGACCAATATGCTTTTCACTTTATGGAAATTTTGCATTCTTTTTGTTGTTTCCTACTTTTTTTTTCCTATGTAGGGAATTATTTTTCATGCTCAGATAAAGATTCATGAATTGTAGGAAAATACTGGGGTATCTTGTATTCTGGGTCCTCTGCGTTTATGGTCTCTTAAGTTAGATTTTTGGTGTCAAGAAACAAAATCTTATGACATGTAGTCTCAAAACTATTTTTACTGTGTTGGTGATATTGATCCATAAGAAAATTCTCATTTATAATGTAAGCTCTGTTTATGTCAGAGAAGAGAGTGTATTTGTATGGGCAAGTTTATGTGCAGATGCCCAGGTTTGCCCTGGGCAATTATATACAGGCATTTTCTTCCACCTATATGGAATCTGTAAGCCACCGTATAACTGATAGACTGTCTGTGATATCAAATGCAACTTGCATGTCTGATCCCTCTCAAAGTGAAAAGGAGCTTAATTATGCTATCCCACGTTGATGGTGTAGGTGTTAGTGTCGGCATTGTTACTGATGTAAAGTTTTTATTGGCACAAATATACCAAATTTGCACACTTATTATAAGATGTATTTTTATGCATAAACACATAGCCATATTTCCAGGTTGAGTTTCCGTGTTTGAGTAGCCGTGCTTAGAAGACTCTTATGTCATTGTTAGAAGAAAGACCACACTCAGTTGAGTTTGGTAATCCTTGATTGCTCTTAATTTACTTAAATAATTTTAATTGGTCTTTTATGTATTTCACATCAGAGGAGTTTTACCTGGTACTGTAGTCACATTTGATTTATTGGAAATTTTCGATTTCCGTTACAGTCAACATAATTTTAACATTTTATTTCGATTTCATTATCAGAGCTCCCCACTTCTTATAGCACCTGCGGATGTGTAACTTCAGAAGATAACTGTTTTGTATGCAAAGCATACAGACGCCACATGGGGAGGCGGTACTGGGGGCATTCCCCAAGTTATCACCCCACTGGCGTTTTGTGTCGTATAAAACCAACCTACATTTCCAAGGTATCAAGAGCTTGCATCAGTTGCAGAATTTTTCTAGTTATGAAATGTTTGCATTCTGTATCATTTCAAAAGAAAGTGGCAAACTCAATGTTTATTGCAGACCATTTTGGTTCTAAGTTTCAGACTTGCCATTCTTGAAAATTGCCATGGGAGAGATTATTCAATCTTATGGGTGGGACTACATTTTACTGAGGATTAATAGTGAAATTAAAGTTTGTCAGGGTGGAGTTAAGTATTTGTCCTTCAGAATTTATTATATTCCACATAAGAAATATTTGTCTCACTATTTATGGGGAGAGACAGCAAGTATGAAGTTTTAAGATTATTATCAGAAATTGGAGACTTGCAACTTAATTTTAGTCCTGAGTTGTGAAAATTACCACCCCCTGAACTACAGAACTACACATGTATTTTGCTGCTGTCTGTGATACCGGTATGCGTTTCTTCTTGCAATAGCTCTTTTCTTATGTAGTCAAATTAAACTTGCCTCCATTTTTGTGTCAATGTGCGCACATGCAGCATCATGTTCTTTAGTACTGCATTACAAAATTGAAAATCTACAGTAAACTTTGTGTCTGCCAATTACTGTTGCATGAAGTTTCTGTTTTTTGCATTTAAGCAATGCCTTTATACTTCTATTGCCATGGAGTTCCAGCACATGTATTCCCTATTGGCATGCATTTTTATACACAACATGACTTACTACAAATATATAACTATCCAAGAAAATTTTACATGCATGTAGTAACATTTCAATACAGCTTCATAACTTATGTAATTACCCAGTGGGGAGGGAGGCTTGATAAATAAGTAATTTATCTGTCATGGATGAAATAATTTAAGCCACCATTTTTGACAGACTGTGGGTAAAATAAATACCAAATTTACTTCGACGGTTATGTATTTCATTGAAATTACCATATCCTATATCTCCAAGCCTTTTTATATTGTCACATTTTTTTTTTTCACTTGTAAAAATTAAAAAAGATATAACAGAATAAGTTTGGTATACATGCACATGACTGTATGCCTTAAAATTAAACTGGAAGTTTAGATGATTCCATCTTTTTTTTTAATCATTCCTGAATGTACCAAATTTTCAAATAGTGTGCTCTTTTCTATTGTCTTAGACTAGTCCATTATGATTTGTGGTGTTGAAAGGGTTGAGATTTTCCTAATCTTTCATTTATTCATTGATTGTGAGTCTTTTGGAATGACCTGCTTCAGCAACCATATGTACGGTATATAAAAAACCACCTTGTCACAAAGACTGTGATTTTTACTATCCCCAATAATACCATTTGTATAAAAAATCAACCTCAATATAAAGACCACCTCCCAATAATGACCAGTGTTCTTGTGTTCCTAAGGAGATTATTATATAGCCAAACTTCATTAATCCAGGCGCCAATAATCTTGATGCGTCACCTTCCAGACAAAATTTCCTACAATATGTAGGAACAGATTTTTTTTTTTTTTTACTAGCCTTTTATGGAATTGTTGTTTCAGTAATCCAGATGCTTCATTGATCCAGATAATTTACTTGAAAACGAATGCCTCCAGATTAACAAGGCTTCAGTGTAGTTTATAGGAGATTTAAAGAAAAGCCAAAGATTGCCCAGAGTCGAAATTCTGTACCAAATTTTGGTACATTACTTGAAGGGCTCTATTTGTATGTTAAGTATTAATTTTCACTTGATTGATGTTGTCATCTCTCAGTGGGACATCCATATACTGGTACCTATACTCTGTACCGGAACCAATGTGAGATTACGACATCTTAAATATGCTTATCATCTTTTTGGTATATACATTGCACTTGGATATTGTACATATTGTACATTTTACAGGTACATGTATCAGTAGGTACACCTGCAATTGTCATTTGTACAAGTATATAAATAAATCTGTGATTAAAAATACATGTACGAAATGAATTTCCTTTCCAAATTTCAGTAAATTTTTCTGAAATTGAGTTTTTTGGTCTCTGGAATTGCAAATTTACTCCATAAAAAATAAGGTTTGAGAGTACTTTATCTGATTTATATGGAGTGGCATAAAATATTTCGATATTTCAAAAGATGATAAGCATTTGTTTGTGGCCTGTGACCATCTGGTGATATGACATATCTAGCCTGTTTACATATATATACATTTGTATATGTAATATGAAATTGTGAAAAAGGAAACTATAGAAAAAACAGCTCTGCTATGTTGATTTTTTCATTATACAAAAAATTTATGTGTGCAATTCACAAAAAAGTGTGTAAAACTATCTTCAGAATTGTGAAAATATCTTCAGACTTGTTTGATTGAACAATTTTGAAATAGAAAGCATTTTTCTGTTCTATAAATGTTTTGGCTCATTGTGATTGAGGGTTGTTCATTCTTTCAGAAGGTCATAGGTCAACTACCGTATTATGCATCACTTGGCATGTGACTGATATTTTGCATGCTTTTTCTACATTTTAGGTCGTTATTATAGTGATTATTCCAGTTATCCTAGTTTGACACATAAATATCGTTTGAAAAAGGTAACATTTTATCTAATATTATATATCCATACTCTAATAAAATATTTCTATATAGAAAACTATTTGATGTGAAGTATATACATTTGAATTTATTATTTTGTTTAAATTGAAGTTTAGAGTATTCTTTTACATGTACTTTAAAAAGTTGTTCTGTTTTACAAATTACAGGATAATTAGGTTATACAATGTATATTCTATTGATGTACATTGTATTTGTTATTTGTTCATTTATTCCTGGTGTGTCACGGGGGACCTTGATTTTTACAAATTCAAAGACACTGAAATAGGTGACATTTGATTGTGAGGTAATTGGTCACTGGGGTTGACTGTCTCTATCTTTGAAAATGAGACAGTGAAAACTAAGGTCATGTATCACAGAAAGTGTCGGCACATTAAAGACCCCTCACTAAAACTCTTCTGCCATAAGTGCTGAGCATGAGCTAAATTTGTCACTCTCAATCACTGACACAGTGTTATGTCTCCATATGAATGCAATATTCTTGAGGTGTTGAAAAAAAAAATGACAAGAACAAGATCATGGACATATGAACATTACTGATAATGATAGGGTCAAAATTAGTATGTACACATGTATCATATTATAAATAATTTCCCACTGGTGTATAGATAGATCATAATTAAGAAATTAAGCTTATATTGAAACATTTAGACCTATAGGCTTACATATCATACATTTTTTTTTTTTGTAAATGAAGATGTAAGATGTAATATACATGTGCTCTACATTTCAGGATGAGGATAGTGCATCACTCAGTGATGATGACGGTAACTATAGCAACTTTACAATAATTAATCTTCCTCTGTTTCAAATGATTTTCATTCTACAGATAAGACTATTATTTCATTTTAAAGTTTTGGGCATAATCCTGTATGCAGTGTAGTACATGTACATTTCACATCACCATAAAAATGAAAGATTCTTGAGTGGGACGTTAAACAACAATACAACAACATGTACATTTCAAGCCTTATTCAGTAATTTTCACATAAAGTCTTTGTGCATATATTTTTCCAAATACAAGTTATATAAATTTAATAATTCTCCTATTAAAACTTTAAAGTTTTTGAATTTGTAACATATGAAATACAAGTTATATAAACTGAATAATTCTCCTATTAAAACTTTAAAAGTTTTTTTGAATTTGTAACATATGAAATAAAGAATTTACCTACAATAGACACTTGATGATTTACAAATAGATCCTACTATTGTGGATATTAAAAGATGACACAACTTTTTCTACTGCATTAGATGCTGAAGTTGCAGCTTTGACAAGCTCTTTGGATAACCTTCACATACCAGTGAGATCAAGGTCACCAAGTCCTTTGTTATATAGGTCATCTCTGAGAGAGAGGTACGGCTCACGACCTATGACCCCTCGGGAGCAGCTTGAACTTGATATTAGAGTTGAACGCGCCCTACAACGCAGCAGATCCAGGGAACGAATAGCAAGACTGGAACTGGAAGAGGTCAGTATTATGCTCAAAGCCAATAGGTTGAATTACATGTATAGAACTTTGAAATACATGTATTACCCTTAGATTTCTTCATATGGATGAATTAATTCCTTGAACATTTTTTTCTTTACATCTTGTTTATTCACATTCCTCCTTGTTCTCTGTTTTTATTGTAAATAAAAAAAATGACAGTTTACAAGAAAGTTCTATATAAAACAGACATGAAATGAAAAGGAGCATCAAGTGGAGAAGTCATAAGCTATGGATGTCACGAGGCCTCTGTGGCCAAATGATTAGACTGTTGCACTTTGAACCATCTCGTCTCTTGACTCTTGTCAGCGCTGGTTCGAGCCTGTCTAGAACTTCAGTTAACCCTTTCAACCCCAAGTATCAGAATGGTATGCTCTTTTCTATTGTCTGAACCAGTCCATTTCGGTCTGACATGGTTTTGAAAGGGTTAATTATGTGAAAAAGTTTACTTGTGGAAGGTCGATTGTCTCTTCCCTGGTACATCTGTAACCGTGTTTTCTCCTCCATTAATAAAAACTGGCCACCACTATATGACCAAAAGATTGTTAAGTGTGGTGTAAAACAAACAAATCATCATTAGCTAGGTCCTTGTTGGTGAAAGTGTTGATGATATTAACATCAGTATCACCTAAACCAAAACAGCATTGTTTTGTTAATTGTAGAGTTATTTGAATTAAGTGGCAATATTAATTTTAAGTGGTCTAAGTAATGTTTTTCCACCTATCAAATAGTCATGATATTGTGCAAAAAAAGATCATTTTAGCATTATCTTCCGATATTATGTATTATGTAAATGTATGTGCATAGTTTTTTCTTGATTGGAATAATTCTTATTCATTGCAACAACTTATAATTGAAACCAAGATTTTTCAAATTTAGAAATTTGTTATTCAAGCAAGTTTTATTCAACGTAGTGGTATTTGTAACAACATCTTATACTGTACATCAACCAATGAACCAATGATAACTTTTCTTTTAGTGACATTTTTTAGTAGAATAGTTTTCTTTAATGTAGTTTTTGCTGTAATGCCTAGGATGAAAAAGACATAAGGAAGAATTAGTACAAGTTTCCATTTTAAGTAAAACATATGGATCCAGTTGCATATTAGTTCTATACATTTTTAATTTGAATAATGCCTTCTTTTGTAACTAAGTTCATGGTTCTATTAACTCTATGGTAATTTTTTTATGAGATAATTAATTCATAGTTACCTAAGAAGGAAATTTTCTGCAGCAGTCTTTAACTACATATAGTTGGCTAACTACTAGTTTGAATCTTATTTTGTTAGTGGTTGTCTGGAAATTAATTTAACAATTTATTGTGCAATTGTGCAACTAAGTACAGCCACCTTATTCACAAAGAATATTACAATAAAAATCACTTGTAAGTTGTAAGTGCATGAAACTTTTATCTTCATTTATTTTACAAATTATGACTTTAAATCAATAAACATAGGCACAAGCAGATTTAAACCATTCTTCAAATTAAAATTTTTGTAAAATATACAAAATATGACAAGTAAAAAAAAATGCTCACTTATGGCTACGAGTGATTTAAGTCATACGATTCTTTGTGAAAAGGGCCCCAGGTTATTATATTGCTTTGTCTTAAATGTGATTTTTCGACATTATTTTTGCCATTTCCCACGTGACCATTTTGCTTTTTGCTTAAATATTTGTTTTTTCTTCTTGCAGACTCTAAGAAGGGCTCGCTCACCTTACAGGTACTATAGGACTTTGGATGATTTAGCTCTAGAAACACGGCTAGCATACCTCAGGAGTTTGTACCCTTAGGTTTTTACAGGTTACTAATGTTTATTATTTTGATTCTTAACAAGGTTTAAATGCCTCACAGTCTGTACAGTAACAATCACCACTTTTACATTTTGCCATCTGAAATTGACATCTATGTCTTGTTAATCAATACTGTCTGCTGTTTGCAATTTTTGGAAAATGACAGTATTTCTAGAGAGATATTGTGCCTTCATGGTAACTTGTTTACCACCAGATTATAAGGTTGTTGGCTTGCCCATGACTCAAGGAGGATCCCTATCAATTTTGGGTTTGGAAGATTTTTTGTTGTTTGATACCACACTTGAGCATTAATTTCAGTCAAATGGTGGTATTCACCTTTTATGTTTGGCTGGAATAAAGACCAGCCACATTTTCGAGGTCAACTGAAAAAAAATCAGTCACTTAGTCAAATATTAGGTGTTTGGGTAGCTTAATTGGTGTCCGGGTAGCGTAGTGGTTATCGCACTCGTTTCTCACCAATGCGACCTGGGTTCGATCCTTGGATCTGCTTAGGTAGTATGTGAGATGGTATGGTTGGTCACCAGCTCGGACACGTGGGTTTTCTCCGGGTACTCCGGTTTCCTCCCACAGCAAGAACCCCCGCACTCCGACATCAGAGCCAACGAGAGACATGAATATAAGTTATTTGAACTTGTTTGTTAATCGTTGTAAAATAAATAAAGTTTAAACTTTAAATATTAGTGTTGCTATATTTCTATGTTGACACAACCACAAGTAATGAAAGACATGTCTGTGAATTGAGATAGTTTATGTGCAAATGTATAAAGAACTACTTTACCAACTACCCATGATGAATTAAACCAATACCCACCACAACACCTTGCCAAAAAACCCCGTCTAGCCCAGTATCGGCTTTAAAAAAAAGGGAGAGGAGAAAAAAATTCATAAAAATGTGCACTCTTTTTAACAGTAAGAGACAACCCAAATGATATTTTTTCTGAGACCTAATCTACAATGCAACACTGTACAGCTGTGAGGCATTTATGCATATTTTGTCCAAACTCCTTCATGATAATAAAAAATGCTGCCAGTATTCTCACTGTTCTCTGCAAAGAATATCTACTGCATGCTCTCTAGAAATGAAGATTAGGAAAGGTATATAGAACATCTAGCATGAAAAAAAATCATAGAATTTCAATGAGTAAATACATGTATACCTGTAT
>JACSZP010032641.1:0-37271 GCA_016161895.1 Pinna nobilis
AGTGAAATATTCTTGAGTGGGACGTTAAACAACAATACCATTCCACACCATTACCGAACTCTAGGTTTTCTGTGGAACACTTGATATGGTGTAGTATGCCAACAAGGGGGGGGGGGGGGGGGGGGGGGGGGACTCCTTCCAGACACCCGGTCCGATCCCGTTTAGAATTCGCAAGTTTTCTTTTCTTTTTTCGCTTGTTGAGACTGTTATTACTTTTAATTTGTTACATCTATTAGGACTTGATATTTCTATTACAGCTTGGTTCCTTTTATAATATTATTTATTTGATACATACCTGAATTTCTTGGAAAAAGGCGGGGTCCTTGTAGAATTTTAATGTCAGGCTATAATGTCCGGATCCGCCAATGTGGTGATGGACTGGAGTGTTGGTCGTTGCATCTGTTGGTTGATAGTGATGTGTAACCTGATCAACTCGACTAAGGTCACATTGAAGGTCAACTCGCCATCTGTAATGGTGGACGATAACAGGGAATGGAATCGCCGAATCTGGATAGACCAACTGGTTACTATGGACAACGGAAATGTTGTTCGTCTGAAATGCAAAGTCAACATTTTCAAAGGCCGATTACTGGAGTTTTCCGAGTATGGATAATAATCATGACCGCAGGCACTATCCAATAAAAAAACCCCAAAAGCAATGAATTGATTCCCATCGGAAGCTACAAGACAGTAAAGAGTTAGACTTGACTTCAAAGTAAAAATTTGAAACTGTGGTAAAAAAAACGGTGTCGATGAAAAGTTGATGTAACGCACAATGATCGATCTAAAAGTCCCTACATGGAATACAAAAAAAATGATCAGCAAATACTGGCACTTGGACACACCAGCGGTCGGATCAGGTGGCGGTAAGCATCCCTGTCGACCGGTCACACCCGCCGTGAACCCTTAATGCGTAAATCATCTCCCAGCTGTATTTTTCTGAAGGAAACCTCAGCAACTGTTTACAAGGCATTCATATATTGATAGACTTAACACCATTGATAGGCCATCCTAGATAAACTACACGCGTTGGCTGTCATGAATTAAAAACGGACTGTCCAAAAAGTCAAAAAAAGAAAAAAAAAAAAAAAAGAAAAAAGAAACGAACGAAAAGATAAGAAAAATCAAAGAAATATTTGGCAAATTTGTAGGTTTAATATATTACTTCGATTTTGAGAAAAATTTGTTTAGTATAAGATAAAACATTATAATCACCATTTTTGTTGTTGAACAGTCTGAATACGGCTGTCCAAAGTAAACTGTATCATCTATGACAGTCCCGAAACACGACTGGTCCGATAGGTATATCTGGGAAACTCCAGAATCCGGATACAGTTCCCGTAATAATGTCATATTGACGGCCGTGTTCCATGTTGATGGACCACAATTTACAGCGATGGTATCCTCTAATGTTAAAGCTGAAAAAAGCAAACATAAAATTTTAAAGCTGAAAAAGCGAACCAAAAATGTTAATGCTGCAAAGCAAACATTAATTGTTAAAACTGAAAAACAAGTATGAACTGTTAACACAGAATAGCATACAGAACTTCTTAAAGCTGAAGAAGCAAACATATATCGAAATTGGAAAAAATGATATTGTACAATTTCATAACTACGCATATGAGAGATAACATTGACTGGATACTGAATCTCCACCCAATTTACTTCAGAGCAGAGAGAATCCGATTCATATCATGTACCATTTAGTCAATATATAAATCATGCACTTTAGCAAGGAACATTGTGGAAAACGGAAGGCCAGGGTAAGGAATATATCAGCTTTGAAAAGGGAAAAATAAGAATCTAACATCGACTCAATACTGAGAAAACAGTACAAGGCTAGGCTATCGAAAATACTACGAATATTTAAGAATATACTCCAAAGTGTTATAGCTATAGGATAAGGTAAGGAATCAAAGCTGAAATCACATTGATATATACTCCGGATATCACGGATTTGAAGGCGACATGAGAAAAAGTCTGAATACACTACCCACAAATCCGAAATCATTCAAGTGTTTCATAAACAAAAAGTGATGTGAGGCTAGCAGACCAATATAATAATTATAGTCAGTAAAATTTGCCATAGCGCCCCACTGAATTAAAAGGACTACTTGTCTTATTTGACTCAAATCAAAGGTTCCCGACAAAGCTTTATCACATATAAATCACCTGTAAAAACGACCACCGGAAATAAAAGACCACTTTTCATATGTGACCCTCTCCTCTTTTTGGAAAGTCTCTCTCAAACAATGAATTTGAATTTGTAATGAAAGTAATAAAATGACAGATATAATTGAATTCTAATTTGCTTAAATTTTTAATGGTAATTTGAATTAGAATTTCAAAGATGAGATTTTATCACCGAAGGATAAAGGCGATTTCATCCATACTGACTTTCCAAGTGGAAAGGCTATTTATCTACAGCTTATTTCGTGTTGTTACACGAAGAGTGTAATTTGCGAAGTATTAACCCCAACTCAGTGTCTTTTTCAAGAAAAATGGAAGGCATGAAATAATAAAAAAAATGTATTGACTCATCGGAAGAATTGTTCAAACAATTCAGAGACTTACGACTCCAGTTGAGTTTAAATCCGCTTGCTGTACCATTGTTGTTTGTGGAAAATCGAACCCAGAATTCTTTTCCTGCAAGTATTGGTAGATTGCCACTGGCTGAGAAGGTACCAAGATGTTTTCCATGCTGTCCTTCGCGTATCTGAACTCAACGTAGAAATCAAAATCTATCTAAAAAATCAACTCCATCATCATCCTCATCATCATCATTAGTATTATCATTATTATTATTTTTATTATCATCATTATTATTATTAATATTATTACTATTATTTCTGCAAGTTGTATCGTCATATCTGCTGTCACAATTTGACGGAAAAAATATTCATATAGGGTGAAGTAAGAAAACGGCTATGGAATATCATAAGCCGCATATATTCTATTTTCAAATAGATTAACAATACAAAAATGAAATAAATTAAATAAAATGTCGTGCATTTGAGAGAGAGAGAGAGAGAGAGAGAGAGAGAGAGAGAGAGAGATTACCTCTAGAACATCACCAGGATCGTGGAAGTTTAGACTTTCAATCACAAGCTTGTAGGTGGTGTTGGTTGAGGGTTTTATCACGGTCAGACAGTCAAGGTTTGGTGGGTAGTTATTTGGATAATTCAGTGACGTCAAATTACCACTGTCCGATGTGTACGTTCGTGTGCAGTCTGAAATGATAGTTATTAAGTCATTGCTTGACTGCGTGTAAAGTCAACATTTGCATTGTTGAACCAGAGGACAAACAACTCACCCCTGGTTTATGGTGGGGGTTCGTGTTACATATTTTTCGGTTTTACACGTCTTGTTGTGTTGATAGCTGTTTGTGTTGTCTCTTTTTTGTATGGCAATGATTTCGTCTGCCTTTGGATTTTTGATTTATAGATTCCCCCTTGGTATCTTCTACAGTCAACTTTTTTACAAGAGGTTTCATTTGTCCGAGGGTTAATTATGGCACCATCTTGTTGACTAAAATTTCTGAATTATTATTTTCTTCTTCTCTTTACCTCAATACTGAGGTAAAGAATCTTTAATTGAGAATTATTTAATTTTCTTATTTTTAAAAATAAATTATATTTTTATCAATTTTATAAATTGATTTTAAAGAATCTTTTATTGAGTTATTGGTACGTAAAGTTTGTATTAAACTAAATCAAATCAACACTTTGGAACAAATGGAAGGCGAACCTGTTAACTTTTCTTATTTAGTTGGCTGAAAAACACTTCATATTGCTAGATTGAATCTGGGTTTGGTTTTATTATGGCACAGATGTCTCTTATATAGGTCAAAATTAGCCCTGCAATCAAAGATCGCTGACATTGCAGAGGTGGGGTCAGGTGTCAATGAGGAGCAGCGCCCCCTATTGACAGGGTACACAGGAAGTCGACAGTTAATTTCAAATGGAATATGGAAGGAATAAATCATCATTGAATCGCTTAACATCATCCAGGATTCACTTTCGAAAATTTTCAATATATAGTCGAATCTTGAAAACTCGAACGTCAATCTCTCGAAGTAAAGCTACGGTCCCAATGTTTTCCTTAATAAATTAACGGAATTTAGCCTCGGTCTTTCGAACATTAACATCGAAATTTTCGATCTCTCGAATAAAGTTTATCGGCGGTCCCAAGCACTTTGAGTTTTCGAGATTCAACTGTATTAGGATCGATATAGGTTGGTTCAACTGTACAAGGTCTTACTGAAACACTTTACGTATGCTCCGATTTGTCTGCATGTCCCATCGTCAGTGTAGGAGCATTGTGATATATGATCCTCCCAGTTGTCGCACCTTAGATTGTTGACTTTCAGTAGTCCATGGTTTTGGTTCGAATTCCCGGTAGGTGTAGTGACTACTGCATGGGTATCTCTGTTATTAACATTGATTCAAAAAACAAAAACGTTTGATAATCTTATATGATGAATAATTGTGATATTTATTTCCAAATTGACATATTATAAGAACATTGTTAAAATAACTTTTAACATTTTTAGGCAAAACAAATCTCTTTCAGACACTTTTAAAAAATACCTGGGTCTCTTTCACTATTCTCTGTGATGTAGAAGGTAGAAGATATTGATAATTTAATAAACAAAATCGGAAAAGCATGGATAATTGTTGAACTGGATACAATTTTAAACGAATTGCAAATAAAAGAAATAAATATTCTGACGAAACTGGCACCAATGCTGTACCCCAAAACCCATTTTTGTGTCGTTGCCCTACACTTATTTTTTTTTATCAAGACAGGGTCTTGGTTTCTGAAAAATGGAAGGTTCTTTCAGCATGAGTCGATTTCTTACAGAAAAAAACAACCTACCTGTAACCCATCATACTACAGAGTGTCTTGGCAGTATTATCGTTCATTTCAGCCCCGCATATTTCACCCCATGAACCGTCTTTGTATATTTGAACTCTTCCAGACATAGGTCCATTGCTGTCAACTATTCGAGCAGCGATGCCATCTAAATAAAAATCATTAAAATGAAAATTCAGTCTAACCTGTTTCAAGAGACCGCCTGAGGGAAGGGACAAAAAAAAAAACGGATCACATATGACAGGTGATGTCTTAATTCAGGGGATTTACTTTAGAAAAAAACATTTCGGGAACCATACATTTAGGTCATATTAAACAGACAGTCCTTAATATAAACTCAGTGGGACATTAAGGTAGGTTAGACCGTAATAAGAGTACACAGTTTGGCAGACATTATGTATGTCATCTTACGGATCATCCATTTTATGATAAGATTTTCAAAATTACAAGGAATATGTCCAAGAAACGGCAAAATGTACGGGGAACTTTTTGAACATAGACCACTTTTTCCTCATTTTTCTCATACTTTCAATGATAGACTGATTTAGCAGTTGTCTAACTCGCTCAATGTATTTCATAATAAACGTCAACGAAAAAGAATTACGAAGAAATAAGAAATGTAGACAAACCAGCACGCTGATCATGTACTATATGCACTCGATTTTAAATTCAACGGGCTTAATATGGAAGGGATTTCCTCCATTCAGGAGTTCTTCACAGTATGGGGAAAAGTCAACAAATGCCGGCAAAGGTAACTTATTTTGGTATTTACTAGACTATTTTTTACCTAAGAGTAGCAAAGTGTTTTAAATTGACGACACCGAAATCTCGGTATTTTTTTTAAAGTTTCATCAGAACAATAGGGAAAACGTCGCCCGCTTACAATAGATTTCGAATCTATGACATCCAGGCCTGAAGTAAACCACTGTACTTAGAAGCCATTTAGACTAAAATGTATTAAGAGAAATAAAAGTAATTTTCATAAAACCATGGTATGATTTTACCAGTGCAGTCAACCGCAGCAGCCATGCCATTACAATGTTGCTTATCCAGATGAGCCCTACATAGTCCAACGTCCCTCTCTGTTCCGTTACAAAGTAAAGACCCTACCAAAATAGGATTTGGACCACGTGACACCGTGAAGGAAGAGGCATTGGAAGGACTACAAGGAAAAAAATAGTCTGTAACTAAAAATCAATTACAAACACGAATGGAAACAAGATTCGACTGTCCATTCTTCTGGTAAAGATTTCGTTTATTAATGGCTGACCATACTCCACTTTGGCCATCGTACAGAAACTTTTCATGACAATTTTTGGGATAGTTTTATCTTGCATTTCCCACATTAAATAGGGTTCGTGTTACTTAGCCTTTAGTTTTATAAACTGTTGCTAAGATCACGATGCGATGTACTGCTTTTCGTTGTGTTTTGTATTTTGGGCAATGTACGGTGTTTTTTGTGCAACTAATGATTTTTGAATGCCTCTTTGTATCTTTAACTTTACTTAAATGACAACAATGCAATGCATGTTCCGTATGAATTAATAGAAATAACATTTTTAACTATTATTTGACATGATTTGTATTAGGTCTTGAAGGTATAGGATTTATGTATCAGGAGTGGCGGATTAGATTAGTACTTTCCTTCACATACTTTGATATTGCAAATCTCAGAACTCACCTGTAATGGAGCATTTTACAAACAACAGCAGTATTTGCATCCGACCAGTTGTCGGAACAAAATGCTCCCCATTTTCCATTATAGCGAACCTCCACTCTCCCCTTTCCCGGTATATCACCATCTACTATCCGGATGTTGTGAATTCCTGAGTGTATATAAAGTCACAAACGAATTGATAATTATCGAAATTATCGAAAACGAAACAGGCAATTATATTCTGGGACGATTTTCCCTGAATATGCAGACCACCCCTATTGCAGAGTTTCAGGACATGTTTTCGAAAAATTACCCAATGTTTGCGGGAATTTTGCAACAAATGCGCAATACAGTAAAACCTTTTTATCTATAATAGAGACATTGGGCAGAGGTTTTGGAGAAGGAATCTGTGCATCTTAAGTAAATACGAAACTATGTGTTACGGAGATACCTTTACAGATGCTTTGAGAATAAAGATTGGGAAAATATGTTCATAATAGATAAGATAATAGATATTATCAGGTTATTAAAGCACACAAACACATACTGAATATAATATATTAGCCGAATATATCAATAAAATAGCAGTAGTTTTTTATTTGTGAGAGAAATGTTGGTTCTTTAGTCATACGAAAGATATGAGTGAAAAAGAAAAAAGAGAAAGTCATACGAAAGAGATGGGTGAAGAAGAAAACAGAGAAAGAAGAGGATTCAACGTTCGGAGAGATATTGAATGGTTGTATTGCTGTTGAACGATCCACTACAGATTCTTTTAACGATATGGAGACTTGACCGTGTGCCGGTGAAGTGCGATAAATATAGCCTATGTTCGGTACTTAAGGTCATTAAGCAGGGAGGGTTCGTTACTTACTGTGACACAGAACAGGACTGTCTCTTCTTTGACCGTTTACAACTATTACCGACCTTGCCATTTTCTCGGATTCGAAATATAGGTGACACGACGGGTGTCGTGCGTGGAGCAGGAGTTGCTTACCCTTCCGGGGCACCTGAACACACTGACGGTGTTAAGTGGTACTGTAAATCTAGAAGATTTTGCGGAACTTTATTATGGCGAATCGGTAGCCATATTATTATTCGCCACACTATATTTTCGCGTGTTTGCTTGTTAAGAATGCTAGGTTTATATTGTATTGTGCATTTTATTTAAGGTTTGTAAATTAAGTTAGACTTTCATTTTCGCGAGTAGGTGTTCTCGCGTAATTACGCGAAAATAAAATTATCGCGAATAAGACTGGATTTACAGTATGAACCTCACTCTAATTCTAGTTAAGAGTGTATTTCTGTTTGTAGTATTGTCTCTTTTTTTGTTTTGGCCACGGTATTGTCTGTCGTTGACTTATTGAATTTTGAATGTTCCTTATTATCTTCTGCCTCATCCCTTTTTATACAAAAGACATAGAAAAACAACCGCATGTTGGAGAGATATTTTTGAGGTGGGATGCGGGATTTGTGATAAGGCAATTCTCTCAATCACGGAAAACACGAATACGGTTATTGATATCACCGACAGATTTAAAGCACATTATGAACTTCGCGCGTTGGTATAAAAATTCGACTTGCAAACGTTAATATATATCTGTTGAAATAGCTGTAGACGTGCCTAAACAACAGAGTGACAAATGTACAGGTAAGTGTCGTTGAGTTTAATTCAGTCTGACTTTGCACGTGCCGCGTTGAGCGTTCAGGTATAGAATGCCGACTTACAACACTAATCCGCTCTTTATAGCTGCTGTGGGACTCGTTTTCCAGTGAAACAAATACAAATATGTCTGCTGTCTGGGGAAAAGAAGTAGGGTGTTTCAAAATAAAAATTTGTCCATAGGTAAGTGTGGTATGTCAAAATATAATTTTGACCCTAGATCGGATAATTTTTTTTAAGTTCGTAAGCCTTTTTACTTACTGGGTCAGCTTTAAGGAAATAATGTTTGGTGTCATGTTGACTTGATAGTTGTTATGAATTTGCAGACTTAACCTTAACGTACCTAGAGGAGTTGTTGTACAACCTACACCAGCATCGTCTGTATGGGAACACGATTTTTTATCCCATTCGTTCCCAAGTTTGCAGAACGCTATATTTGCCTCGTTGCCAGTACATTGCGGCGAAATGTCCATAGTTGAGCCGTTTCCTTGTCCAAACCACGCATCCACGTAGACCGTAGGGGAGGTACTCCTAAGAATTAATCTCAACAATTATTTTGAGAAAGAAAAACATGTTACTTGTGTTTGCTCATATATCCCTTATAAGATTAATTCGAATATAAAAATTGAGATTGATTCCGTAAGACGGTATTGTCCTCACTAAGTGAGTACTGACTTTATTGCTTAATCCCTCCGAAGTTACTGTAAACTCAGTTTTATTCGCGAGAATTTTATTTTCGCCTAATTACGCGAAAGCACTTACTCACCAAAATAAAGTTGTTGCTAAATATACTGACCTGATATTAACATGCATAAAACAACACACATTTTTAACTTAAGTGCAGGCTCGCTAAGACATAGTTTCGCGAATAATTGCATGACCATCGATTCGCTAAAATATAGTTCCGTGAAAATTTCGGGATTTACATATTTTTTTCTGAACTGATGATGACGTAATCATCTTACACTTAGTTAACTTTAGGCAGGCATTTCTTTTACTCCTTAAATCGCTAAGCCCGATCAAATTGTAATTTGTTCATAGTTGGTTTACATACCAATACCCGATCGATCTACAAATGGCGGCTGCATCTTTTTCTTCCCAGGAATGATCACACAGAGTTTTAATCCCGTTCCCAACATTCAAATTGACTGTGCCAGTATTTGGACTTCCGGTTCCGGTTAGAAAAACCGTGCTGTTGGCTATGAATAGAATTTAGATTTGATGAAATAAAATTTAAAACAACCTTATCTTAAACTCTTTAATATGTCAAAATAACATCAAAAAGCTAAGCTGAAATTTCAAATATAGTTGAGCCTCGTTGATCCGGTTGCTTGCGTTCGCAAACAAAATAACACCCCTATAAAGACCAGTACATAGAAATTCTTTTTTGGGGGGGGGGGGGGGGGGGGGGGNNGGGGGGGTCTCCGTTGCCGATTGGTTAGCGTGTTTGACTTCGAACCATGGGTTCAGGGGTTCGATTCCCGCAGCGACACTCCGTCCGCCAGTCCGCCGTCCCTGTCTTTCGGATGAGACAGTAAAAACCGAGGTCCCGTGTCACAGTAGGTGTTGGCACGTTAAAGGCTCCTCCCTGCTCTACGGTCAGCAGTGCCAAGCACAGGCAAAATTTGTCGAACTTCACCGGCACACGGTGACGTCTCCATATAAGTGAAATATTCTTGAGTGGGACGTTAAACAACAACAACCAGGTATTGTTTCTGGAAGTTGAAGCATCCTGATTATTCATCCTCCGGATTAATGAGGCTCACATACAAATTGTCAATCTTTATGCAATGATTCTATATGAAGAGTTATAACAGGCATGGGCAGTTCCACATAAAATGATTACACAATTTCATCTCATACCAGGATTAAGATTACTATTGTGAATTTGCAATAAAACAGCTGGCTGTAATTGAAACGTCTTTTTCTCTATCATAATCAATTTTGATGACATGGCAGTATGTGGTCGATGAAAATGTAATTTTTGTCAATTGCTTAAGACTGAAACCCAACGTATAAATTAGTCTATCAGATGTTCATACTTTAATATCTGCGGGTCATAAAACGAAATGCTATTTAAAAATGAACGACATCAATCTCTCATTTATTTAGATGACACGATGATAATTTTAAACCAAATACAATGCATTCTTTAGTTTATTTAGTTGAGTTTTTGGAATATTTATGCCCTTCAGAGTGGTGAAAATAAGTGTAAAGACGACGACGTGTGTTCACGTCATTGCAACAAATGAAACTTAGAATCAATGTCTTCGAATATTTTACAATAGATGTCAAAACGTTAATGACCTCTCAGTGCTTAGTGACTTTACAAGTTCACCATAGGCCAAGATGTGCTTTCTTCACCGATATGAGATGACGTCACCAAACGAGTGAAAGATAATTAAACACGCAAATGCTGGCACGACGAACGAAAAGAAACCTTAAGATAATTTATGTCATTGACTTTCTCCTACCTGCACAAGAAACTCCTGCGTCACGTGAGTGGTCACAATTAATGCCACCAGACTTGTCAGCTTTACAATGAAACAAATCTTTTTCGGTACCGTTACATTCTACCTGCGAAAGAGCAACCTTTCCCCTACCCGCACCAAAGAAAGCTTTGTGGTATGCTGTTCCGACTATAGTTCTGAAACGACAAATTAAGTATGATATACAGTGGTGCCTTATTAAACCGGGCGCCAACAATCCGGAAGTTTCTCATTCTGGACGAAATTTACAGGGAAGAAACTTGTCAAATTGTATTGGCAATAATAATAGGTACGTTCCAGTAATGGGGATGCTTCGTCTATCCGGATAATTTGATTGGAAACGACAGTGGACAGATAAATGGTGCTTCACTGTATATAAAGTATGACTCATCCCGGAGTCAGAAACCTGTTAGATAAGAAAACTCGCCAAATTTGTTTAGCTAATAATTTTTGTTTGACAGGTGAATGAGAATTTACTCGTGAGTGAAATGCACTTACAACTTACGATATATTTTTAGCGTAAGATTCTTTATGAAAAAAAAAATTGCAGATAAATACGACGTAATTTTCATTTAAATGACAAAATTTTACAAAACATACATATATTTCGACACATTTTATTAATGTATTAAAAAACGTATAAATACATTGTAAATCATCGATTAAAATTCCATTCGAGAATTTTTAATTCATTTGAATCCGTCCCCGAAAGCCGATTTAGGCCCTTTGTGTCATTACAAATTACAGAATTTTCCTACCTGCCAGTAGGTACTATGTTAATGGTTCTGCGATTTAACGTTATAATTTTATGGAACGGATCAGGTGTTATATATGTAAACATGCCACAATTTAGATAACCTTATAACTACAAAATTTGCTATATATACGTACCTATCGACAGGATATTCCGTCAGGGCTTTACACACTGTCGACGCATCTATATCATCCCAGGAATCGTCACAGATGGTCGACCACTCACCATTGATCCTGACTTCAACCCTACCCTCCAGGGAATGAGAACCTCCGACGAGACGAATATTCTTGGTCTCTGAGAAAATAAAAAAAAGTTGACTAGAAATGGTGTTTATCACTGAAAAATATTACTATCGAAATTCGCTATTTATACCGTTTTGGGTTTTACTTTTAAAGCTTACGTCATTCGAAAAAGGAACACTTTTGGAGCATTGATCTGTAGTTTTCGTAACTCTTGCACCGCAGTGAATATAGCAATGTTAAGCAAGCAGTCTACTACAAAACCACGGACATTGATTGCGGAGGCTGCATCTTTTGGCCCAAAATCACCAGAAAAAAATTTGTTAAGGAATTTCTATAAACCTTATTTTATCTATTGAACTATAACATTAATTGAGGCTGTCCACATGGCATAAACTGTGATATAAGCAAAACATAATTTATTACCGTTTCTTATAAACAAATCTTAAGTGAAAAAAGATATGATTATTAATGAAATCATTACATTTTATTAAAACACATACAATTAACACTGCGCCTGACTGGTACATCAGTGCACATTAATACATAAAACGGTGAATGTAATGGAGGAATTCATGGAAAAAGTAGTTCTATTCCATTGGAAGTGTCCATAGCAAAATCAAATTGTATTTAGTTTAAAATCATAGAAAGGTAGTTGAGCTGAGAGCTTTAAGTTTGTCTGGTGAATTCGGGTCCTGAAACATTTCGCTTTTGTTTAATTTTTGCCATTTTCGTAATTAGAAGAGAAGACAATTTATAAATACAAGCGAATACTCAAGCTACGATGACGAAGCAATGACAGATGCCATTCATATTGCGAATATATTTTCTGTTTTGAAAGGTCGTAGTTGAGCATGTCCAAATACAGTCATGCCTCATTAATCCGAACGCTAATAAACCTGATGTTTCACCTTCCGGACAAAATGTTTCGGGTACAAAATTTTCAAACTACACCGGTCATTTTTGATATGTGTGTTTCAGGAATCCGGAAGTTTTATTTATCCGGACAATTCGGCCACGGAGGCCCCGTGCCTCATTAACCCGAACGCTAATAAACCTGATATTTCACCTTCCGGACAAAATGTTTCGGGGACAAAATTTTCAAATTGCGCCGGTCATTTATGATATGTATGTTTCAGGAATCCGGACGCTTTATTTATCCGGACAATTTGCTCTGAAACGAAAATGTCCGGATAAATGAGGCTCCACTATATCCCCATGCATGAAGCAATTCTTACGACATCTCAGTCCTACGCCACCATTTTGGTTACGAGATTTTATCCATTGACCTCCAATACACTGGGAAAGGTCTATTTCACTTCCGGTACAGTTTATATGATCCACAAGCTGGTATGTTGGTCCTGTGCCGTCGAAATAACCTCTAGGAAAAACTTCCGGCGTGGTGTCGCTGTGTTAGGAAGATCAGAAAAATTATTCACTATTTTTGAAATAACACGTTGTTTTTATTATTTTATTTTTTGTGTATATACACTTTTTACTTCTAAAATTATATTCCTTCTACACATTTTATTAAGAACATAATATTTCCAAACTATCTCTAAGGTCATTTTTAACATAAGTTTTCAAAACTTTCACTAACAAACATATATTGTTTCCAAATTTCTGATTTAACTTAAATAATATTTTTTATTCCTTTGAATTGAAACGAAATATATTGTTAAAAAAGAAAGTGACATCCCACTTAGACATTCGAGTTTACAATATTTCAAACTTAAATGGGATTTCAGCAGATTAAATATGCGACACGCTTACAAAAGGAATACAGTAAACATAGAACGTTCGTAAGAGCCATTGAAAATTTTAGGTGACAAACAATGATAGATCTATTTTTTTTCTAAAAGAAATGCAAAATAAAGATTTGGGCAAAAACAGACCCCTTAACACACAAGGCGTGAGATCAGGTGTCTAGGAGGAGTTATTTTCCCCTCTTTATCGGTCACACTCACCGAGAGTCCTATATCTTGATCAAGTAAACTGAAAAATCCGTAGTCAAAATCAGTGTGTAAAGAACGGTCTAACAACCAGTTTGAAACATGTCAGACAACATTCTACCCAAATGACAGACAGGCAAACCAAAAAGTTATTCCATCAAATTTACGAAGTGCTAATTTTAACCGACTTTAAACATTGGAAACCCTTTATCATCAACTTGTTTGCCAGTAACCTACCTCGATTTGAAAACAAATCTAACGCTGAACAAGCTCTTACGTATCGAGTCAGCTGAGACAAAGACTCCATATGAAGGTAATGATGGAATATTGCTACATATGGGAAGTGGACGATGGTGAATCTAACAATTCCAGAAATATTGACTACACTATTTGTCCTTAATAGTGTTGAATCTAAAGCAACATAGTATGGCGCTGTACCATTTCCTTTTTCTGAAACATTACGCCCTATTTCTGAAATACTGCCCTTTTTCTCAGTACCATGTCCTTTCCTGTACCAAAAAACGTGGCCTTTAAGAAATATAGACTGCACATAACAGACATTATAAAGTGATTCTGTTTCTAAGGTTAAATATGCCCTATGACCATTCATTGAAAAGTAATTTGAATGATTTTATGGAGGATATATTGGCAAACATTATAGGCAGTAAACGAATCTTTACACACTAAAATTGCCTTTTTCCATATGGAATTGCGTTCCCTCTTCAGTTCCTAGATTCAACACTTAAAAATTTAACTTAAAAGCTATCTATTGATGTACTTAATGATATATAAACCATATAGTACGACTCACTTACTCTTTTGAGAACCCTAGCATTCTGCATGCCAACATGGCTTCTTTATCCCCAAACATGTGGTCAGAAATACTTCCCCATGTACCTTGGTGGTATATTTCCAGTCGACCTTCGTATTGCGTTGCTCCATCCACAAGTCTCAGCTTAGTTGGAGCTAGATTAAAGCAGAATCTAGTTCACCATTATATTGTAATGTATTGCCCAAAGATCACAGAAATATCTTCAATAATATAAAGGCACATAATGTCACACTCATTTCACGTCTGGTAGAAATACCTAAAACTACAATCTAAATTGAAGACAATGAAACTCAACAAAAAATTTATAAGTGAAATACCGGTGAGTTTTACGAGTAAAATAGACTATAAATGAAGTAAGGAAATCGTTTACTTTTAACTTTTTAAATTGAGATTATTAAGGAAGAATTAAAAATATAGAAATAAAAAAGGCCGCTTACCGCAAGATAGGCCAACAGAATGGTCTGGTGAGCATGCATTTGGAGACCACGTGACATTTCTGCAATCTTGAATACTTTGTTCAGATCCTGAACACGTGAGAGACGAAATCCAAGTTGATCCACTATTCTTGCCGAACGTACTTCCGGTTAGAACTTGAGCAGAGCTAGAGGTTATCAAATGAAATACAAAATTGTCATTGTTACCTCAACACTTTCTCATTGATTGACCGGAGGCGGGCGAGCTAGGGGAGTGATTTAATTAAATCATTGTAATGTTTGATAAGAAAATACTGATATTCTGTATCGTCAAATTACTCAACATTTCAGTCTTCCAGTCAAACCCTTGCATTTTCTAGCCACCTGTCCAACAAATCAATCATTTCGTCAACCTTACGTTATGTTCGTGTAACATTGTGTCTGTTTGTCTATCTTTCTGTCTGTCTGTAAATCCATCTATCTATCTATCTATCTATCTATCTATCTATCTATGTTATTGCATTTGCAAGTATAGTCTAACCTGTTTTAATAGACCATCCATGTGAAGGAGCGAAAAGCGTCAAATATGGCAGGTGGCCTGTTGATTCAGGTCATTTATATAATTTCATTTCGGGAACCATGCATTTAGGTCACATAAGACTGGTAATCCTCTAATTCGATAAGGCAAATTAGACTGTATGAAAAATAGCTCTTAGGTGTATGCTAAAGTCTGGTAATGATAGTTCGCAATAAGTTTATCTTCGAAAGATTGCATGATTGCACCAAAATATAAATTTCGTGAAAAATGACGTATTAACAGCAGTTCTAATTGTTCTGAACCTCTTTTCACAAAACTTATTGTAATTAAAGTCAATTGTAATCGTAAGAGAGCATTTACTTTACAATAAAACTCGTGACCGAGTGGTTAGCGCGTGCGACTTCGAATCGAAGGGTCCGGGGTTCGAATTAGCACAGCACCACTGGCCGTCCCTGTCCTTTGGATGAGACAGTGAAAACTGAGGTCCCGTGTCATTCGTGTAGGTGTTGGCATGTTAAAAAACCCTTCCTGCTGTATGGCCAGCAGTGCCGAGCATAGGCAAAAATTTAAGCCCTTCACTGGCACACGGTGCCGTCTCAATATGAGTGAAATATTCTTGAGTGGGACGTTAAACAACAATACCATACCATACCATACCATATATATGAATAAAATGTTCACCTTTTGTTTGCATTTATCTAGTTACAGTCCCACTTGACTAAGTAATGAATATTAACAATTCATTAATGTACGAGTGTATTTTATTTTAAATTTTTGTGTGAACACGACTATACTAAATCTAAGGATTCTGTATTTTAAGGAATATGCAGTGTATGAAATATGTGTTACCTGGCGTCTAGTTGAAGAGACCTACATATGACAGAGGCTTCATGTGAACCAAATGATTGATCACATATACCTCCCCATATTCCATTGTGCTTCACTTCCACTCTTCCCTCCGACGGAACACTTCCGCCAACAAGCCGTACTTCCGTATGATCTGTTGAAATATAAAATAAATCTTCAAAATTGATTTATTGCTATGCCAAGATGCATAGTCTAACCTGTTTTAAGAGACCGTCCAAGGGAAGGAACAAAACGTGTCACATATGACAGGTTGTCTCTTCATTCAGGTGATTTATATAGGAAAAAGTCAATTTAGAACAATATATTTAGGTCACATAAGACAGGTTTTCCTTAAATTCAGTGGGTCGCTCAGGCAGGTTTGACTGTGTTACCAACTGAGTTTGCATAATTTGGGAGTCAAAGCGGCCTACCATCTGCTTAACTTTCAATGTTTTGTGTCTTAACATTCATAATAATAAAATAACTGTTTGTTTATCAGCCATCGGATCATAAAGTCATGGATGCGTATCCGCTGTGTGTACTTGGCTGGCTTTACCAGTCCCTTTGGGGCCTCCGTGGCCGAGTGGTTAGCGTGTTCGACTTCGAATCGGAGGGTCCGGGATTCGAATCCGCGTAGCACCACTCCGCGGTTGGCCGTTCCTATCTTTCGGATGAGACAGTAAACACCGATATCCTGTGTCACAGTAGGTGTTGGCACGTTAAAGAACCCTCCCTGCTCCGTATGAGTGAAATATTCTTGAGTGGGACGTTAAACAACAATACAACAACCGGTCCCTTTGTTGAAACAGTCTAAACGAATGTCCCGTGTCACATAATGCATCTATAAAATACGAAACTCTCACTGGTAATGGATGTTATTGACGAGCAAAGGCCAAATATGGACCCTTCATTGGTTAACGACCACGTCTCCATGTAAGTGAAAAGGTTCTCAAGTGAGAAGTAGTAAAAATAATACAACTAGCTAACCAATCGTTGACTTTCTTTTACTTCACACTTAGAATTTCGAGGCAAACGGTTTATAGATGGAAGAGAAAACATGACTACAAATATAACTAAGGGACCAACTCTACTGTGCAAGATAAATGACAAACTTTCTGATATAATAGTCAAAGGAGTTAAGTAAAAGATACCAAGGGGCACTCCAAATTCAAAAAGTCGACGACAGACAAAACCGTGGCCAAAACAAAAAGGAGACAAAACTACACACAGAAATACACTTATAACTAAAAATAGAGTAACACGAATCCCACTAAAAACCGAGGGTGAATTCAGGTACTCCGGAGGGGTAAGCAACTCCTGCTCCACGCTTGGCACCCGTCGTGTTACACATTGTCGAATACACGAATAAGTTGACCCCGAGAAGATTATAGATCAAGAGACAAATTAAAATGGTATGATCCGTATCTCAAATTCCGTGGGTATGGTTTTATTTCAAAAATATGACATAAAGTGACAGGTTCTTAATGAAAAGTTCATATAATTTAGAGGCAAAAAAGAGCATTTAAATGTTTGCCTTTTTCTGCTTTTCACTTCGATAAAAATTTGATTTAAATAGTTGGAAACAATATTCTTATTTTGACATCCGGTGTATAAAGAAATGCATCCCCAGTCCTCCGAAAACTAAGAAACACTCTATAAAACATGACACTCACGGCAGCTAATGCTGACGTCCTCAGTATGTGGGCAGGATGTTGTTTTACTTGGCCGTTTTGCGCACATATTAGAATTTCTGAAACAGTCTAGATGGGCATCGACAACGCTGCCGCTCCCGGGTCCGTAGCTTCCTTTCGGTAACTTTTCTCCCCTGTAACATATCTATATATTAAAAGAGAACCTCGCAGTAAGAAACACCTCTTCGATTCGCTGTTCTTCAGTACAAAGTTGAAACATTCAAAGAAATCAAATTCCTGTTATGTCCTCTTCACAAAAACCTGCTTATCTACATTAAATATACTGTACACTTACACAAATTAGATCCATTTTTATTTCTGTTCATATTTTTTGTTGTTGTTGCGTTGTTGTTCAACGTCCTACTCAAGAATATTTCACTCATATGGAAACGTCACCGTGTGAAGGTGAAGGGCGACAAATTTTGCCTGTGCACGGCACTGCTGACCGTAAAGCAGGGAGGGTTCTTTAACGTGCCAACACCTACTGTGACACGGGACCTCGGTTTTTGACTGTCTCATCCGAAAGACAGGGGCGGCCAATCGCAGATCGGGACGTTTAACAACATTACAAACAATCAACCACACATTGGTCTTATTTGATGCCATTTCCTCCATTTTACGTCCGTACTCAGTAATTATCTAAGAAAATAAATGGTGTTTCAGCAAGCGATATTTGTTTTTGGAGAGAGAGACAGAGAGACAGAGACAGAGAGACAGAGAGAGATAATGATGATGATGATGATGATGATGAGGAGGAGGAGGAGGAGGAGGAGGAGAAGGAGGATGAGGAGAGAGAGATGATGCGTAAAATGAAGATGACGATGATGACGATGATTAAGATGATGATGATTAGGAGGAGGAGGAGGATCAACATACCCCGAGAAGTATCCTAATGAACGACATATAAGATCAACATCAATATCTTGCACATTTCTCCCGCAGACGCTCATCCATGTCCCGTTGTTATGCATCTCAAGAAGGCCTTCATTCGCCCTACCCCCGTTGAGTCTGAATACTGGCTTCACTGCAACGAGAAATAAAAGTTCGTGCTTGTGTTGTGCTGATATTGGTTCACATTCCAAACGAAAATCATACACTTATAATATACATATGCAGTCTACTCTCGATTTTCCGCCACCCTATAAACCGCCATATTCGCTTAGCGCCATATATTTGTGAAGAACGGATTTCCTACTCTTGATTTCCCCAGTTTAACCGCCATATTCGCATACCGCCTTCCGCCACTGTATTTACAAACCAGTTCTCGAAATTCCATTGAGTTTCACTCGATTGTATCGTTTTTGAATTTGGATATGGACTTTCTAAAAATTGCATCACAAGCAGAGAGCCATATAGATATAGATGTATTATCATTTACCAGTGAAGGGTATTTTGTCTAAATTGCCGACTTTTTAGTTGAAAAGATGCCTTTTTTGCTGTCTCATTCGAAGGTTGGTGAAATAGAGTTGTAATCAAACTCCCACTTGTCATGCCAAAAGTTGTCGTCCGTTTTGCTTGTTGGCATTGTCATACCTTGTACATTGCAAAAACTTAAGGTGTTGGCAATCATGATAAAAATTGTAGCTATTATGGTATGTTATGTTATTGTTCTTTAACGTCCCACTCAAGAATCTTTCACTCATATGGAGACGTCATTGTGTGCCGGTGAAGAGCTATAGATTTTGCCCATGCTCAGCACGGCTGGCCGAGGAGCAGGGAGGGTTCTTTAACGTGCCAACACCTACTATGATAGGTTTTTACGGTCTCACCCGAAGGACAGGGACGGCCAACCGAGGAGTGGCGTTTACGCGGCTCGAACCCGGATCTTCCGATCCGCAGTTAAACACGCTAACCACTTGGCCACGGAGGCCCCAAAAATTGTAACTAATCTGTCATATTCAGATATCGCGGCACGAAGAAGAGCAGGTACAGTACAAGTGGGTGTATGAGTCATACAATGCAAAAAAGGCTTGTGACCATATTGACTGATTATACAAATGGCTAGCCTGGAAAACATAATTTTAGCGCCGTCAGTAGTAATTAGCGCAAAAATTCCTATCATGTCGGACGAACACTAGAGATATTCACGCACAGTTCCAGGTTTGACAGAAAAAGAAAGGTTAAGTGTTGAAACTACTCAAGAAGTTTTTTTTCACTGAAACCAATATGAGTGTTCTAAATGGATTGTTTCGAAATGACATAACCAGTTCTAAGATAGTTTTTTGACACTGACAATATCACTCATCACAGAATTAAAACCAAGTCAGGACGTCTGAGATTCTTAACTGCGAATTTTCGAAATTTAATTTCGTTACCCCAGTATTTTACAGGAAATGACACGTGGTTCCTGGACACTCTATTATCTGCGGACAATACCGAAAAATAGTAAGAATTGAAACCGGTAATGGTGGATTAAGCGTGTACGTTTTTTCGCATTTATCGTTATTATACGTTTATCCATTTGTACTTTCAATAACCAGGGAGTCTCTAAAGTTGTATATGGCACAATATTTTGTATTAACTACGCATACAATTTTGCACCAGCGATCGTTAATATGCTCGATCAAGGTCATTATTTAAGAGAAAAAGAAATTTGGCTAGCTGTTGACATTACACGCAACTTTTTATATCCTTGTGACAATAATATTTCAGAAAGTAGTTTGCCTCTGCAGAAAAAATGTTCAAGAGTAATTTTCTGCGTAACTTACAACATGCGACGCCGGCATCTTCCGTATGTTCACAATTTTCATGAAACCAGTTGTTCCCGGAACCACCGAAGGTACACTGAGTGATGTCTGTTTCTGTTCCACGACAGTTGAGGTCATCGACCAATATGCTTCCACTGCCTTGACCAAAATGTGCTTGGGAGTATGCTATGGCGTATCTGAAAAGGTAACGGTAACTTACAATGATCGATCTCATAATGCATAGTGTACGCGTACTTATATAAGCGCACTCTTATTTTAGCGTATTGAGGGAGTCAGATTTATTAGCGTAGTCATAATTTAGCGCAAAAAAGTCAAGAGATTTTTTTAATTAGCGCAATTAAATGTGTATAAACACTAATAAGTTTTTGTTACTTTATTGAAACAAACTACAATGACATCGCGCAAAAACAATATGCTTATATATATTATAAACCGATGGTCATATGTGTACAGTAAGATGCGTTTTGACGGTGGATTTTTTATATATTAGCGCTGCACTTTAATTAGCACATTGAACTGAGCGCGAAAGGTGCTAATATTAGAATAACGCTAAATTAAGTACACGTACAGTATAAAGAATGCAATATCGAGAGTTGGGCAAACACAGACTCCCTGTATATACAAGAGGACGGATCGGGCGTCCAGGAGGAGCAAGCGACTCTGTCGACCGGTCGCGCCGCCGTGAGGCCTATATTTTGATCGGGAGTAATCCGTAGTATAATTCAGCATTTGACCCCATGATAGGATACACAGTTTGCAGAATGCTGACTTCCACCGGGACTGTTGGAACTCTTGTACTATAAAATTGTCTGTCAATAGCCTAGTTTGATTTAAAAAAAAACTGATCGTACGCAAAACAACCTCCTACGTATTGAATTTGTTGAGAGTCATAAACCATATGCAGGTGATGATGGAATATTACTACATAAAGACCGGAAGTTGACGATGGTGAAGCTGAATTCTTCGACATGTTGTCACAAGAGATGGACGTCAGATAGAATGTGAAAAAGCAGCTTTTAACAGCATGTCATTGCCAAATAAACCTCCCAGTGTTGAGGACACAGTATCAAATCTTTAGCATTTGACGGGCTTTCGAAGACGTCTCAAAACCAGCAGAAAAGTCTTTGGAGGGACAACAAACATCACCATAAGAATAAAAAAGCTCATTCTCAAATTATGAATAGCTTATTTAAAAACATGTTTCAAAAAATAGAAAACTAGGATGGACACCATAAAACTTGAATATTGACTTAAGTCTGAGAATCCAGTCTCTCAGCCAATCGGAATTCAGGATGAGCTGGATTTGAGAAGATTGTCAGACTTAAGTAAATTCACAAGTTTTATGGTACCCAGCCCTGATGTAAACTAGATATGTCGATCAAAGATACTACAATACAAATCGCCAGAAGAATCAGGAGGAAAGCTCATAAAACATTGGTGAATATTGGAAAATCAAGGACCTTTGATAACCCTGAAGTTGAATCAGGTGTCTAAGATGAGTAGTATTAAGCTTTTCCTGCCGATTTGTCACACCCGCCTTGAGTCAAAATTCCGATGAAAAATGTTCAGAAACGGATACGGAAGGAACGATTTCCAAAACCACGATCGAAAACGAGTCTCACCTGTTCTGGTGTCCTAACATCCGGCAAATCACAGCTGCATCAACACTGGAGAAACTATCATCACAAATAGTGCCCCAAGATCCGCTGTGGTATATTTGTACTGTCCCTTCATCTGAATTACTCCCATGGACCAATCGAACAGATGCTTTACAAAGTAAACGAATGTAGATTTCAGTCATTCGACGTTGCCGTACGGGCAACGGCCTTTCGTTTGTTTGTTTGTTTTTATTTTTACTTTAGTATCAATATCTTAATTAAAGGCATAATGGTCTTACATAGGCTCAAATGTTTTGACTCAATTTATTCCAGTTAATATATTCATGATGACACTTTAAATTCACGATGTACTCTGTATAATGTTATCTGATAATTTAGATAAACTTAAAACAGGGAATTTTGTGAAGATACGTATACTGTGAATGATGGGATTAAGATTAATTCAAAAACCTAATGAGCTAGGCCTTCGTATTGTCGCCATCTTTTGATATATCTTCTTGTCGTTATTTCAAAGGGAGAGCACTCTATCTGCCACTCAATTCAATTTCTGTAGAAATGAATATGCGTCACCTGTTGGCATACCACAACGGTCGGAATTTTCCATGAATAGGTTCTATTTGATTTCTAAAAGATTTCCCTGTAACTTATTGTGCTCCACCAAAACATTCCACCCTTCTTGAGAAGGGTTCTAAATATTGTCTAACGTTTGTCTCATAACGACCATTAAAACATTCACTGCACTATATCATGCTTTTAAGAGCATACCCTATAGGATTAATCTTTTATCAAGTCGTTTGTCTCGCAAAATTAAACGATTATACACACGTTGATACACTCTGTAACTTTTCAAGTTAAAGTGCTAAATGATAAAAAGATGAAATATTACTATGAATGGAAAGTAAGTGATATGTGAAGTGTAAAATCGTAACGACTGTCATGAAGGAGTCTAAAACGAAAAGATGATAAAATGTGATTGTTAAATCGACTTAATAACTTACTTGCTTCAGATCCATCGCGTGATGACAAGTACGTCAGAAAGGCAATTTGCTAAAAATAAAAATGATCCTTTTTTATATTAGATTCAAAATCTGGATGAGGATCTAGTTCTGGATATACCAGAGGTGGGATCAGGTGTCTAGGTGGAGTTAGCATCTGCTATACTTTTCTCATGTATTTAACACAATGTATTTATTTGTGCTTGTTTAGAGCATTTTGTCGTTGATGATCCTGTTTTTGTTGTTGTTGTTGTTGATGATGATTTATTTGTTAAACGTCACTTTCAACATTGCTTCTATCTCGCTGTGATTGAATCAAACGCTTTGTTGTTTAATTCTTCATTATCAATTAATACAGCATGCATAATTCAGTTCATCAGTCTAAGCATATTATACATAAGACAATGATGTGTCAAGTTAAACCCTCAGACCATCGTGGCTCGTGGTTAACGCGTTCGACTTTTGGTTGTGAGGTCGTAGGTTCGAACCTGCGTCATGCTGCGGTTAACTTTCCCCGACTTCCGCGTGAAAAAATAAAAACCCAGTGCATGTGTCATTAGAGGTAAAAGAAAGAAAGAACCCTCTCTCCTCTACGATCGATTGTGCCGAGAATACATCAATTATATTTGGCTATCACCGACAGACGGTGGCGTGTCAATGTAAGTGAGAGATTCTTCCGTGGGGCGTTGAACATAAATATAAATAACCTACAAACCCTCTGATAGAACCGAGACATTAAGTTAACAGTTTGTATCTCAGGTTCACTTATGAAGTAGGGTAAACACATGCCCAATACCTATTTTTACAATACAAAAGTAGAACTTCTTGCTGCCATTTTACATATTCAGATTCAGAATTCCCCTTTGTTCTTTTATCGGTTAACCTTTGATTAAAAACCTAGATGGCACCACTAAATGTTAAATTTAGATTCACCTCTACGATAAATACCAATGTTTATATGTATTAAGCGGAGGATTATAATTTAACCAGTAGACGAACGGTTGAGACCTGATGTAATTATTTCCCCCATATTATGGACAAGTGTTCGGTCAGGACTTACCAAAATTAAGTAAAGATCTCTGTGACTTCGTCTGTTGGACATGCCGCAAACCATTTCGTAATGCTAGAAGTAAAGATTAAGCGTTATCTAAAGAATTCCTCTACTACAGACGCATCATTGACGCTATCGCTCCAATTTTAGAGTTTTATTGATTTTTAAAGAAATTCTATGAGGGTCATCATCCGCCTTACCTATCCTTCCAATACAAAAGCATGAAAGATGGTCCTGTAGTTTTGTAATAAATAATGATTCATTGATTCTGTTAGGAAATATCTAGTAACCCCTCAGTTTCCCTACCCCTGAAATCAAAAAGCTAAAAAAGTTCCATGTCAGACATTTGTTTGGCATCGTTATTATTCAAATTCTGCTTGAATGTACCACGTCGTATCCCATAACGTTTTTGCAGGGCTAGTATCTCCAAATAGGGATGGAATGCAACTCAACGCTGAAAGGACGTGAGTGCTAGATATCGTATTTTGCATCATTCCACCACTAATAGAAACAATCGTTTCACACAAACGTCATGCGGAATTACGTGGTACTTGAAATAACTCCATTTCGGAGGTTCCAGGATAAGCCACTCCGATAATGTGACCTGGTCTAAGACGTGTCTGGACCTGGTATAAAAAGTATAAAAATGCGACTCGCCGATTTACTAATCACACAGCCATATGTTGTTGAATGCTTGAAATCATTAACATTAAAGGTTTATGGTCAATATGGGAAACACATTAAGTAATATTGCCCCCTCTCAAGAATGTTTGATAATATTCTCGAGCACGACCAAATGCAACAAATACGTTTTGCTTGTCAGATCGAGAACTCCGGTCAATTGACCGACATTTTATCGAACTCATAGAGTTTCCAATTGCAAGCGGGTGCGGCTTATTAATAGGGGAGCTGACTCTTTTCGGACACCTGTTGAACCAAGTTGAACACTGCATTGTTAAATCAACTTCTAATAAACCACTAACTACAAGCTAACATTTTAGCCTGTAATTTGCCCACTATATGGTTAAACGGTATTGCAAAATTGTTTAGTTTCTTGATTACGAGTTTACTAATAAAATTTCATTTTAGAGTTACCACAACCACAAATTGAACCATCAGTATGTTCATAGTTACACTAACTACGAATTATACTTTTGTTCAACACGGCCCTGGTCCTATCCAAATAGGAATTCCCAGTTGCTTTCCACAATAATTTTCATTCAACTTATATATTAAGTGGGACATAATTTTCAAATTCACTTTGATATTCCTTGCTGTTATTGTTATATCAGTATCAATATAAAATACATTTTATTATCAAAGCAAAGTTACTTCGTCAGAAGAAACTAAAATCCTGATCACCAAAATGTTTCTTGGCAACTGCACTGAATAATAAGTTTTAATGCACGTACTAAACATTGACTTAAAGCAGGCGTACTTTGTCAGAGTAGGGCTTACATATATTCCATATTACGACATTTATGAACAGAGACAGACCTAGATAAGATATTCTACTTTTAATTGGCTTAACATTATGTTCGTTTCCCATCCTATGACACAGTAAGGTTTGTCCTATGGAAGTAAATACGCCGTTCCCGTTTTGTTTATTTGATTCAATCGATTTTGCAATATCATTTCACGCATATGCTTGTAACATGTAGGCCTTATTTGATTTTTTCTCAGAATTAAGACTTTTATTATTATTATTATTTTGCAAAAAGATACGTCAGATATATACATGTACAGTGAAACTAATAGGTCCCTCAGGAAAAACAAAGGTCTTTATTAGGATGTGGTTTATATCCTCAAGAGGGCAAAAAGGGTCACATATGACAGGTGGTCTCCTAATTCAGGCGATTTATGTAAGAATAAACCATTTTGGGAACCACACATTTAGGTCACATAAGACAAGTTTTCCTTTAATTCAGTGGGTCGCTAAGGCAGGTTAGACTGTTATTATAGCAGTAAGTGAATGATACTTGAACCTTTAACACAGAAATGTTCTGAGCTCTTCATTATTGCTCAAGAAAGGAATTTACATGAAGACAAGTATAGGTTCAAGTTTATTATTTCTACTATGAAGTTTAACCGCTGAATAAACACTTGGTCTATTGTAATATTATCTTAAAGTTTCATAAATAGAGATATAAGGGGACATATACGTTTACAGTGAAACTCGTCTTCAGTATAATGTTCGTTTCAGAGGACACACATACAGTATAGTTGGTTTATAACGAATCTGCTTAAAGCGCTAATAAAGGGTATCAAAATACCCGAACAAATACGATTTATCTATACATTCTGATGTTTGAAAAGAAGGATGCATATAAAGAAGTCAGAAGTCAATCCCCTTTTACTTCGTAATAAACCAAATCCACTATACGTCTATTTCTGTCTATGTTGTCATACCACCCCTGTCTTCGCTGGAAGATAACCAGAAATGAACAATAGTTTTTTTTATAATTTCAGGCTAAAGTATTCGACAAAATTGAGTTCGAACCCTCAACAACAATAATATTGTACCAAATAAGTTTATATTTGACTGCAATGGTAAATGAATCGTTACAATGTGTATAGAGTATTGATTAAGCAGAATTATGAAATAAAACAGACACCATCATGGATGTTTCTAGATTTCATTCTTGGCAGTGTTAATATTCAGTTTTGATAATTACATCAATTTTACTTTACACGTGTGTATAATTTTGTTGTGCAATTAAACAGTGTGGCTAGTATAACTGTCAAAACATTAAAATTATTGAATATAAAAAAATGTATAGACAAATAGACAATCTGTATTATTGAGTGTATTTGTACTCATGATAACACTCACGTGCATTATCATTGTATGTAGCGTGACTCCAGTAGACTAACATTTGTTGATGTTCAGTTCAGCTGTTCATTCGATGACATTCCACAAAGACAGTTCATGGTATACATTCCCTTCCAATTTTTCCTCCCCCCCCCCTCCCGCCACTTGCTCTGCGAAGGCAAAAATCAACTGGGGGAGGGGGCCAGGTCTGCAAATGCATTTTGCGTATTGGTAAGACGATTGGAGAGATTGGTAAGATATGTTGCGTATTGGTCTTCATATCAGAATGAAATCATTAGTAGGAATTTTCACCGTTGGTAAATGAGGTAGAAAGATAGAAGGTAATAAGGTAGAAATTGATGCATTCACGGAAATCATATCATCGACTCTAGATGAAATGCATATGATTTTGTCTTAGGTATGGAAAAATGCATGTCGAAAACAAATGCATCAGTTGACTGAGGATTTCATTAATTGCAGGTGCTTAATTATATACAGGTACTTAGAAATCGAAAGAGCCAGATTAATAAATGCTCTTATGAAGTCAGTAATGAGTAATGTCGAATGAAACATAGTTAAAATTTTAGAAATAATTACTCAATATTGGTAAATCAATTTACAAGGACTTTTAATCTCTTCTAGGAACAATTAAAAAATCAAACCAAAATGAATATTGCCGATCATTGATTCATTAGGCTACTGTTAATAATTACGTCTAGGGCATATTGAAAATGAATGTATGTTGTGATGTGTGTTGTATGAATGTTCCTATATCTTGACACCAATATCACAGGCAGTTTGACCTTTTCTGTACTCCCGTAGGTAGCAAATAGAACCCCAACTGAACATTTCATCCCACATACTTAATTTAAAAAAATTAAATTAATTTTTTTATTTCTGTCAGTTTGTAATCATGAATCTGAAAAACATGAAAAAGGCAAAATGAGGCTATATTGAATTTTGATGAAAAAGTTTCATATTTCTAGTACCCCTTATAGAACCTCATGCAGATTCTCTCTTTAAAGTAAGTCTGCGACAGTTTTGGGTTACTCACTGATAAGACTCGCAAGTGGTAAGTTGGTCGTTCTATATAAAGCAATCATGCGCCATTTGATTTCGTAATTTAGTATCGTTAGGCTCTGGTATATATCAATTTATTGTATATATTTTGCTTCTTTTCCTTCGCTTTCTCGTTACTCCGAATTCGTTCGTTAGTACATGTTAAATCGTCCTCACAACTTTTGATGTGAATCCCTTTCTCAATTGTTTCTCTTATAATGTGTGAAAAAGAAGATACCAAGGGGCATTCCAAATAGAATAAGTCAACGACAGACAAAATCGTGGCCAAAACAAAAAGGAGACAAAATTACAAACAGAAATACACAAATACACTATAACCAGAAAAAGTGTAACACGAACCCCACTAAAACCGGGGATGAGTTCAGGTGCTCCGGNNAAATACACTTATAACTAAAAATAGTGTAACACGAACCCCACTAAAAATTCGGTTTAGGAATAAGGGCGTTTGGAAATTACATGTACTCAAGAATGTCTGTGTCCGGGGCACCTTAACTCACCTCTAGATTCCCATATGTCCGTGTATGTCCTGCATTTAGAAGCTTTGTATATTTATTGTCTCGTAATAGCCGAATATCAAGTTAATCCGGAAAACCGGTTTTGTCCCGATGAGTTGAAAAGACCTAAACGAGATTTTTTCAGTTGTTTTTCAATAATGATGGTTTACGTTTGTTGTATAATATTGACACATCAAAATAACAAGGATCTTTATCTAATGTATAATAGATGTCTCACCTCTAATGATGCAAGTTTTCTTTTATAATCGTATTCATGTGAAATTTGATATCAAAGATTTCGAAATAACGGTAAGATTTAGTTCTACTGCGATTTCAAACACAACGGAACTGCACTGTTACAGACTTGTAACGTTCACACCGATAACCTCGAAATTCGGGGTATTCTATAATTGTTTTGTTATATATCTTCAGAAAATGCGTCTATTTGTTCTGGTTACGTTGTGTGCGGCAGCCTTTGCCAGCCCTGTTTTTGACCACTCCCTGGATGATGAATGGGTATCCTTCAAAAGTCAATATAATAAACAATATGAAACAGACGAAGAGGAAAGGTGAGCGTCTGATAATATAACTAGAATTAAGTGATCTTATTTACGGCTTACCTGAACCAACTTAAATGTATCTAGCGGTTTGATACAACAGATGAGAGATGGGAACATACCTCCTTTAAATTGTATTTTTCCTTAATTTCATACTAAAGAACCTTACACTTGTGTCTGTTGAGACGCCATCGAATTACGTTGTTAAAGGGTTTTTTTTTTTATTTCTGGCCTACGCCCGGGAGTTATTGCAATCGAATAATAGAGGTGCTTAACGAGCCAGCATGCACGATGGCACGGAACCCAAATCTCATCCGTAAGGAAAATTTGTCACGTAGCTGATGCTTACCCGACTCGCAATATTTAGAGAGAAGACTCTATG
Source organism: Pinna nobilis (assembly GCA_016161895.1). Classification (NCBI taxonomy): domain Eukaryota; kingdom Metazoa; phylum Mollusca; class Bivalvia; order Pterioida; family Pinnidae; genus Pinna; species Pinna nobilis. Next base: position 29,645 of record JACSZP010032641.1, read on the forward strand.
GTAAAACACGACTCAAAGAATCATTTCCATGGGAAAAAAACAAAACAAAAAACATAGTGTAACAAATCTATAAAAAAGCAAAAAAGCCCCCCCCCCCCAAAAAAAAAACAGTACTAGAATTTTAGAAAAAGTATTATTTCTTTATATGTATTCGTTTGGCTTATAAAATATAAATGAGCAATTCTTTTCTTGGTGCAAGTTGAACTTTTCTATATCGTTACTTTAAGTGTGTATTTTTATACAGACGTTTAATCTGGGAAGGGCACATCCGATTAATTGCACAACACAATGCGGAGGAAGAATTGGGACTCCATACTTACAGGCTGGGAATGAACGAGTTCGCTGACTTGGTAAGTTTTGATGTGCTGAATGGAAAACATTCATGTACCACGTGATACACGAAAACGTATGTTAGGGACTTTTATTTCTATAAGTGATGGAAAACATATTCTGTCTTATCCCAGAGGAGAAACGGTCGCCCTCGTTAAGGAGGCCTGACCTCAAGATCTGGAGCGAAGCCACGTGACCCACACTTGGCATTTGAAAAAAAATGTCTCTGCCTCACTGTTTGTAATCCGATAAAAATTCAATCCTTAGAATTTTCACTTACGGTGATATGTCAAAGGTAGAATTTAAAAAAGTTATTTGAGAGAGAGAGAGAGAGAGAGAGAGAGAGAGAGAGAGAGAGAGGATGATATTCCTATATCCTATGGAAGAACCACACAGAAGCAACCACACTCCTCCATTCTGCAATTCAGAATGTACGTTGTCAAATGAAGGAAGTTGAGGGTTAACGATAGACGCATGTGCTTCCTTATAATGAATAACACTGTAATGGAAATATCTGTAAAGATAATATCTAACAAAAAGCCATACTCACATATGTATTCTTCATGTTTCGGGACACCTGGTCCCATCCCGTTAAGGATTTACTGTTGTTTTCCTTATTGGGACCGTCATTATTTTAGACTTGTCACATGTTAGGACCTAGATTAACCTAGAATAACCATTGATACTTCTTCAAACTAACTTTGTATTTTGATATCCGTCTTAAAATTCTGTAGTTTTTAACTGTAATTCGCCCATGTAGAGGAATCGAACGTCATTGAATTCCGCTCAGCTGCTGTACCTAAGCAAAAGAACTATGAATCATGTCTATTACTGGAGTATTAATCACCGAAATTTAGAGCCGAACAGAAATGTCCCGGGAAAACCCTGCTCTTATGCGACATAGGTCAAATATCTTTCTTCTAGCGGGAACGGTTGTCATTTGCGTCAATCAATGTCTTCTTTATAAATGTTTTAGGATATAAGTTTACCGAGATAACGTCAATCTTTCACATTTTTAATACAACCCAAGACGAACAAAATGATACCACTGATGATGTCTTCGAGATTACACTTCCGGTGTTTGCGCTGCATTGATGGCGTCTTCTTTTCTGTAGTCAATGCCAAAAGATATCTGTTAAATTTATTCATCTTATATCGATTCCATTTTATTTCTTATTTAGACAAATGATGAATTCCGTAGTATGCTGAACGGATACGTAATGAGAAACGTTACCACCAGTGATGTATTTGAGAGTACACTTCCGGTAGAAGCATTGCCAGATTCCGTTGATTGGCGCGATAAAGGATACGTGACAGCCATTAAGAATCAGGTGGGTTTCTGTCTCATCCATGCTAAACATTTTCAGATGTGTCGAAGTATACAGTATAAAGTATAAATTCTATTACTTTTGAAAACTTTATGACACATCGTACGATAGGTATGATACATGCTTTCCCTCAGATAATGATTGGTTTACAATAGCTGTCAGAGTTTTCAGGTTTTAAAGAAAATTGTCTCATAATTGTACCTCGGATCTGAAAGCCCGAGCCAAGATACAGTTGGCAGTCCTTGTCATTCGGATGAGACAACAAATACCGAGGTCCCGTGTCACAGTAGGTGTTGGCACGTTAAAGAAGACTCCTTGCTTTGCGGCCATAAGTGCCCAGCATAGACAAAAGTTGTAGCTGTTCACCGGAACACGGGGACAGCTCTATATAAGAGAAAAATACTTGACTAGGAGGTTCAACGCCATTTCAACCAACCAACCAAACTCGCATTTGATTCGATACCATCTACCTCCTTCTCTTTTTTACAGGGCCAATGTGGATCCTGCTGGGCATTTTCAACCACCGGCTCCTTGGAGGGCCAGCATTTTAAAGCCTCGGGCAAACTTGTGTCTTTGTCTGAACAAAACCTTGTAGACTGCTCAAAAAAAGAGGGTACGTATGCATCCGATTAAATTTTACTTGGAGAATCATTACAGCCGTGTCGGGTATTTTGTCTCATCGGGTAATTCTGCGCATGTCATGATGCCCATATACCTCCATGTTACGTGGCGTTTTTGACATGTAAACACCCACGAAGCAATCTCCCTGCTTGTTACTTATAAAACATTTCTGAAACAGACTTTATTTTCTACATATAACCTGAAGAATGGATGGAAGTGTTCTGTAGCGATCGCTTACATCTTTCAAAAAAAAATATAATTTTCAAAATTATGCTCGTCTAAAAACCGCGCAGAATTCGCTGACGTCATTGCAGTAAACAAAAATCTGCAGATAGTCAGGCATAATGTTAGATTGTCTAAATAATTCCAAAGGATATTACATGCATTTCCATTTACCCTGAAAGAGAAATGGTCAGTCTATTACATGAGTATATGTCAGATTCCCATGTTTTATTTTCATACTGTGTATCCGCTTTTCAATTGCTTAGGTGCGTCGAATTAACCGACATCACTGTATACATATTTGCCTAACTCATTATTTTACATTCCTTCCATAGGAACTACTGGATCGATCACTGTTCGTTACCATTAAATTTTCATATGTATTAATATAACAGCTACCGTTTAGCCAGGATAACGCTTTTTGTCTGACTCATCTACAAATTCGGGCTCTGTATTAACTTGATCGGATTCGAATATAGTTTGCAACAACAACAATGAAAAAATATCGGAAACATCAACAACAACGAAAATACAATTATTGATCTTTTTATCTATTATAGGTAACCATGGATGTCAAGGTGGATTGATGGACAATGGATTCAAATACATCAAGGAGAATCATGGGATCGATACCGAGGAGTCATATCCTTACACTGCCAAGGTAACTTTGACTTCAGACCAAAAAATAAATATATTATTCTCACCTGAATGCCCATGCCATATGGAGCAATAAGTTCATCTACGAGTATAACTGACCTGCGTAAAATTTATTACCAATCCCCATAGCCAAACTTTCGAAATTTGAAAGATTTGTCGATCAAATAACCTATGGCTGAGCAATAACATTATAACACGTAACTGATTTCAGGTAGTGTTCTTACTGGAAAAAACGGGGTCACGGTAAATGGTCATGCTCCAGAACATTGTCAAACATCCTAGAAATTTGAACCTCATATTGTTTAATGAGTTCATCGAATCGACCATAAAACTTCCGTAATGTCGATTTTAATCGTTCAACATTGCATTTTTGTGTGAGTAGTTTATTGGCGAGTCGTCTAGCTCTCTCAACAAAGCATTCATTAGAAGAACGTGAATTTAAAATACTGCAGATGAACCACTGAATTCTAACTTAAACTCTGGGATAAAGACCTGTACCATTGTCATGCTAAGCATCATATTATGTATTACATACTAGTAGAAGGTTGTTTTCTAATCAAGGACACCTGCTCTCATCTTTGGTACAGGTTTGCATGTTGTTTACTTGATAAATTATCCGATGGGACGTTATACAAAACCGATACGAAAACATTAATAAGAACGTCTTACTACTAGATCGTCTCTAGGTATTTTTGGATCTATGTAAATTTATCTAAGAAAGAGACTTAACTATAGTGCGAGAAACCATTTTACAATGCATATAGAATTTCCGATATTTTTGAGGGATATATCGTATTCTTTGTCATTTTAACTTCAGCTCGTTTTGGTCAATTTAATAAGCGCATGAAGTTTGCATTTTTCAATTATTGAAATATAGTATTCAGAAGAAATTCGGCGCACGCGTCCGGGAAAAAATTCATTTAGAAAGAGATTCCAGCTTGGTTAAGTTGGATCTTTTAGTTTAATGTGTTTTTGAATGTGATGTAAAGAATGAAAAACTTTCGCATTTCAGAATGGAAAAACATGTAAATTCTCTTCTTCAAATGTTGGGGCTACATTAACCTCCTACAAGGATATTAAAGAAGGCGACGAATCAGCCCTCCAGGAAGCTGTTGCCAGCATTGGTCCTATCTCCGTTGCCATCGATGCCAGCCACTCCTCGTTCCAGCTCTACCGTTCAGGTTAGTATTTCAAAAGTACAACCCATAGAGCACCACCTTATTTTTTTTTTCATTTCCATTTTTTCATCGCGAGGGGTTCCCAAGGAAAAGAATGCTTGATATCTATGTTACTTTTTCGATTTACGATCCTCTAAAAAACATATACGCATCAACTTTTAACACCCCCATAAAAAAGGGGGAATTCTTGCTTTTGATGTCAAAATATTCAATTTTCGTGGGAAAATGGGAACCACATTCATGATTTGCATGCGAATGTATCGTCCTCGCTATATGATTAATTTGATTTCGCAAATTAAGAATGATTGCTATTAGTGATTTTAATGACAAACAGGAACGTCGTCCAATTTTTTGTTTGTCTTTTAGACTTTTTTCATGATAAACAATTTTCGATATCTGACAAATTCACAAGATTTCATATTTTATGAAATGAATGGTCTTGCCTCAAATACCAGCTTTTGTGACGTTTGGTGCCTTTCAAGAGTGAGATTATGGTCGTACCTTTATGATGACATTCGAGAGCCTCAGTACTCTTCATAGAAAAGTATTCTGTGCTTTTACCAGATTAAGCGCCGGTAATGTACGGGGTAGTTGTTGCATGTAATTGTCTGAAATTATGGTCGTACTTTTTTTGATGATATGCAGGAGTCTTAGTATCCTATGTACACAAACATGAGCCTTTGTCAGATTACTAGCTTACAATTTACGGTCTTTTCGGGACAAACGCGTGCAATATATTCCGATTTTCTTCCTTTTTAATCACATAAAAAGAACTGTAATTAGGCAAGAACACGCACCATGTGCTCAACATCAACATCGACATTAGGACCGCCTCATCGTTAAAAAACTACCTTGCAATATAGATTATATATGCTATCTCAGCCTCAGTAAAAGCACAATGCTGCTAATACCAGTTCAAAGTCATTTGAATTACATCAATCCTTTCTACACCACAGAACGTAATAGACTATTCTAAGGCAGTTAAAATGAACATTCCATTTTGATACTTGGGGTGGAAAGGATTAATAATATGTTATTAAACATGTACTTTATTTGAATGCCTACCTAGGTTTCAACAATAGTACTATACATGTACAGGCATACCCTTATTTTTACATAGGAGTTTATAATGAAGAAAGATGCAGCTCTAAGAAGCTCGACCATGGTGTGTTGGCCGTAGGTTACGGACAGGAGAAGAAATTATTCAGGAAAGAGGACTACTGGCTTGTCAAGAACAGGTGAGATATCTGAGTGCTAGTTATTTCAGTCTAATAACAATGATACCGCATGCGCCGTTCTATAAAATCTGAAAAAAATTAAGCATTAAAATGCTTGCAACTGGCTTCAGAGGTTTTAGAATGTCAGGTGGAAAAAACAAGGCAAATTCAATGTAGTATATCTGCTATGGTACAGAGCTGATTGGATATGGAGTGTCCCAGTCGATGTTTCGGATGTAAGAGTTGCCTCCACTTAGGTATACCCACGGACGATTTAGGAAATTTCTTGTAATCTTTGTTATCATATCAAAACAAAAAGCTAGTGCATTTTACGAAATGATAACAATAAAAAAAGGCTGACTTGATCAGTGTAGATTATTTATATGTTTATACATTAAATACTGTCTTTGTTGAAATGCACTGACATTGTGTATTTAATGAAGTGGGTGGTTGGTTGTTGGTTGTATTGTTATTTAACGTTCCACACTAGAATTTTACACCAATATGGAGACGTCACCGTGTGCCGATGAAGGGCGACATATTTTGCCTATGTTCGGCACTTATAGTCTTAGAGCAGGAAGAGTTCTTTAACGTGCCAACGACTAAAGGGACGCGGAACCTTGGGCAGCAGGTGTACTCCTCCGCCAATAAAAAGTGGCTGCCATCATGCGGTTGAAATGCAGTCAAGTGCGACGAAATATTTAAAAATGAACATAAAAACTGCCTAGTTGATGTACATCGCCTTTTCACTTTTTTCAGTTGGGGAAAGAGCTGGGGAATTGAAGGATATATCATGATGTCCAGGAACAAGCGTAACCAGTGTGGCATCGCTACCCAGGCAAGCTACCCCATCGTCTAGATTAACAGAAGATACTTCAGGAACTGCGATGATCGACAGGATACAAACAATTAGTGGATTTTTTATCAATCGGTTGATCTTTTACAATCATTAAATTGATTCAGCTCAAGCAAGATTCTGTTTTTGTCCAATCATAGAATTAGACACAGCTTATGATTCGACATAAATTCCATTTTTCGACAGATTTCGACATGACCAGTACTTTGACTATTTTGAAGTAATTCCCCTTAATTTGACATAACTTTACAAGATTTAAGCATTTATTCAATTTGTAATGATAGGTATTTGTTATTGTTAGAATCAGCATGGGTAATTATCCTGATAATTTAAACGTTTTCTGATTAATTGAATGTTAAGACGAAATACAATAAAACTTTTCCACCTTGATGTTGTTGCAATGTATTTAAATATTTTATAATGTGGAGATAGAATTCAATGTTACTGATCAGTTCTAGGCCTATACCTCTAGATCTTCAAGGCACTTAAAATCTGGGAGGGATGTTAAGAGTGTAAACACCTAATCTAACAAGGTACCTCGCTATTTAAGATTCCATCCTAAATATAAACATATTTCTCCCCTAATATCAAGTGTTGGACGTCCAGTCGTTATGACACGGGCATGTGCACATTTTGCAATATAGCATTGTTGGGACCGAGGTTCAAAACACGAGCTTTACGCACATCCAAAATATGTACTAATATACAATGTACTGTCGTTATCTCATTGATGTGGTTCGAATTGTAATGTGTAGACATATCCAAAATCAAACAATCGCTAAGATTTTGATTTCTTCACTAAAACTTATCTCAGCTTTCTTTTCAGTCTATACTCTTGGTTATCCAATCCTTGGAAGGTGGTGAGCAGTTATGTTTACTTACAATAACTGACTTTTTCATTGTTTTCTGGTCAAATTTAAATCACTGCAAAAGTAATATAGAAAAACTTGGTTAACATTGTGATCTATATCACTAGTGCAATCAAAAGTGCAGTAAACATATTTACAGTAGAACCTTGCCTAAAGACCACTTCTTACTTATGAGACCACTTCGCGATAAAAAACATCAGAATTTAGTCTGCTTCTCACTGTTCTAAACTATTTCAACCCATCAAGAGACAAACCAGGCAAATTTCAGTCAGTCAATTTGATGATCGTAATTGCAATGTTTCACTGTAAATCAATATTAATGCACTTATCTTATTCGTCTTCTACCCCC
>JACSZP010032644.1:0-16157 GCA_016161895.1 Pinna nobilis
ACTTACTCGCAAAAATAAAATAAAAGTCTATCTTAATAAACAAATTTAAATTAATATGCTCAATACAACATAGATTTGGAATACTTAATAAGCAAACACGCGAAAATATAGTGTCGAAAAAATTGCATGACAACCGATTCGCCAAAATAAAGTTCCGCGAAAATTTCTCGATTTACAGTACTTATTTTGAGACGTCAACGTTTGTCAGTGAAGGATAATGAATTTGGCTAATGCGCGGATCTTATGACAATTGAGCAGTGAGGGTTGACGTAGCTCAGTTGTTAACATGTCTGCAGTTTAATCGCGAAGAGGTGGGTTCGAACCCGCGACGGGGTGTAATTGGTTGTCCCTGTCCTTCGAATGCGACAGAAAATCCGACGTGCCGTGTCAAAGATGGTATCAGCATGTCTGCTCTACGGTCATTATTACCGAGCAAAGGCAAAAATGTGTCGCCCTTCAACGACATGCGTAGACGTCTCCTTAGTAAGATACCGACGCCTTCTTTGACATTAGGCAGGGCTCACCCTGTAGATAGCCAATTTAGCCATTGACTAATTTTGGGGAAAATTGGCTGAAAATTATTGTAATTGGCTAATTTTCTGACTAGAAATCGTTTGTTGCTGCGTCAAAAGGGTATCTTTTAACTGGTCACATATGCTCGAATAAGTTAGGCCTACCTGTTAATATATAATATAGCAATGAAAAGTTACTTGCACTTTAAGAGCGCTTCATCGCATGCAAAATATATATGTTTGTTTATTTTATTAATGAATCATGTTCCTTTGAGAGGAATGATTTAGAATATTATGTATTCATTTCATTATTTGTTTTATATTATATCAGCATTTAAAAATATCATTGACTGAGGCTTGAGTGGGAATTCAGAAAATTGTATATCGGTAGCAAATGAAATTAATAATTTTAATACAGATTAGTATACAGATCACTACCCCATATATTTTTAGTAAATACTAATTTGAAAAAAAGATAGACTTATTCTACTATCCCACAAGAATGAGGTATACTTTTGTATATACAATGTAATTAAATAATTGATATCATTAACCGAAAACCAGTGGAAAGGAATATGAAAGGTAAATTTGCAAATTTTAAATGTATGTTGCAGATGCATCTATTTTACTATATTTTTGTAAATCTTGTAAAATTCTGTTCTTTTTCAATGATTTTATGAACACTCAAAAATATTTATTATATATGACACCGGTGATAAATAATGCACTGACGAAATAGGTTGTCTCCAGACTGCAGATTCCTCTCACCTGTACTTTACTTAGTGTGTGTTTTATCTGTTTGTAAAACAGAACTCGTTCAATTTTATATTCATTTTTGTCATTATCTTATTTATGTAGATAAAAAATACATAAAATCTATAAAAAAAAATTAAATATTTACAGATACATGATAAAAACATCACTTCGTTTCGCATTTCATTGTTGCCAATATGACAACATATATAATTCCATTGGAATAACAGTTGTTAACTTGTTATTGGTACCTGTCCATCTCCTTTCTTGTTTCCCTTACATTATTTATCTTATATTACAGGTATTCAGCTTCAAATCTATGACAGTAAAGCCCCTGTCGCACATATGAAGTGAAGTTGGTCCCATCCTCCTTTTAATCAATGGAGCTGAGGCTATCCATCAACAATGGACACCATATTCACGGAAAAGAATAATTGACAGCAATATTCTGTTGTCAAATAAATTTGCTTGCAGATTGATGTTGGTATGATATATTTGAAGTCTTTATCAATATTTATAGACATACATACCTATGAATTATCGCGTTCTGTTTTCTTTGGACAGTGAATTACATTCAAAGAATTGAAGGGTATGAAGAATGGCTACCGCTGTTACAGAAAAGACTGATTTGTTCACAGCTGGAAATCATTCCAAATATCAAATGATATTGAGCATCATTTACACTAAAAAGTGTGACGTCACTTCATTTTAGGAATATTTTATCAATGACGTTAAATACTCCACTTACAGAAAAATATATGTGTTTATTGGGAAGTGTGATACTTTTCGAACAACGATGGATCACGACCATGATGACGATCATGACGATCATCACGCGTACGAAGGGGAGGTAACTTTTCCACCAAATACAACTACGGATATTGTTATCTCAGTCACATTCTATGCAATTATTGCCTTTTCTGGATTTTGTCTAAATTTGCTGTTAACAATTGCAATACTGGTGACGAAGAAGCTTAGAACTTCCGTTGGAGTTATCATTGTGGCTTTGTCCATCAACGACTTAATTCTATGCGTTGTTATTTTCCCTCTAAATGCCTATGGATCCTTTCATAGTGACTGGGAGCTCGGGAATAACTTATGCGTAGCATTATCTGTGATATTTCCACTCTGTACGTTTGGTCGAATCTTTGCATTTCCAATGATATCATTTAATAGATATCTCTTGGTGACAAACTCGAATTCGAAGTATTTCAAAATCTTCGCTTCATCTAAAATTGTTGCGGTGGTGGCGCTGTCGTGGTTGTTTCCGTTTTTTCTTCTCTGTATACCACTCATGGTGATAAAAGACATTCATGTAGAATTCAATGGCGCATATGATACTTGTATCATACACAACATGTTGAATTATTTACAGGAATTTGAATTTGCCTTGTTCGTACTTTGTTTCTTTTTTACCGTGTTATGTTATGCAAAACTTATAAAGTTCTTGAGGAATCACGTACAAGACACACGAAACTCGATACAGACAACTATGCAAGTGAAAAATAGGAAAATAAGCGTTCAAGTGATTCGGATGATGATCATGTTTTCAGTATGTTTCTTTTTATGCATATTTCCGTACCTATGTCTTCGTGTAGTGGACCGAGACTTCACAAAGGTATCTCAGTACGTTCATAAAGCGTCATTATTCCTAGTTTGCTTCGGGAGCGTGGTCAATCCTGCAACTTGTATAATAACAAACAGCTGGCACCGAAAAACAGTTATGGCTATGTTGACCTTTCAAAATCCAAATTCAGTCATTCCAATAACTACTAGAGCAGTATGAATTCCACGTGTGTTTCTATTTCTTTCAGAAAGTTTCAGTTTATTCTGTGTTACTTTATAATTCAAAATGCAAGGAACAAATGCACTTTACTACTTCCTCGAAGGGTTTTTCGGTCCTAATTTCAATTAATAACCATTGAATTACTCATAATCGCACGTGAGAAATCTCTCAATTTCTCACATTTTGTACATTTGCGATAAAATCGACACATATAACTTACATAAGATCAATGATATTGTTAATTATTCTTTGGTATTGTTGTTTGACGTCCATCTCACGAATCTTTCGCTTATATGGAGACATCACCGTGTGCTGATGAAGGGCGACAAATTTTGCTTATGCTCAGCACTTATGACCGTAGAGCAAGGAAGGTTCTTTAACGTGGCGACACCTATTTTGATACGGGATCTTGGTTTTTACTGTCTCATCCGACAGACCGGGACGGCCCACGTACCGTGGCTTGGGCTCGAACTCCGGACCTCTCCTAACCACTAGACCAAGGCAACCCCCGATTGTGAATTAAAGTTATGTTACAAAGGGAAATAACGATCAGGGATCGATCCCATAGTTCCTATAAGATTTGTCAAATAATTGATATTAGAATCGCGTGCACCTACGCGATGATTTGCGATGCAATGCATGATTTTTTATGAAATTGTCGTCAGTTTATAGAACTTAGGGTTGACGGTGCAACTCCAAAATGTGGCTTATCCAGTATTCTAATCTGGCCTTCATAAAGTCTAAGAATTTACTCAAGTCTGAGAGCTGTGTAGACTTAGTAAGTTCTAAAGTTTTATGACGCCAAACCCTGACATTCGGATGAATAATGAAGAATTCAAGATTTCTTGTCAAGGAATAGCTTGAAACAATTCACCCTATCACAAGATAAATTCTTTAGCATGGGTTAACATTTTTATAGCCTACTTCACTTAATTGCATACTGTGAAAATAACAGTCTGGTCAACAAGAATCGTTTTACCAGTCTAAGTAATTATTTTTTTAGACACGATAATTTTTGAAAAGGAAACGAAAATGTTAATCCAAAGAGGAAATCCTTAAGAAATATTTGAAATGAATTGAATGAAAGTAGAATCTTTTGTTTTCTTTGACAGTATTGTTAATCCTGCAACGAACTTAAATGACCACAGCTGGCATACAAAAAAGTCAAAGGCAAGGTTGTACTTTCAGAATCCAATTACCATTTAGCGGTTTGATTTACATATGTTATGTCGTTCGTTCAATTTAATTCTCAGGAGACTTAGGAAATATAACATGCACTTGTATCGAAAAACCATAATCAATAGAATGGTTAATATCTTCCATTTGAGGAAGCTCTATAATATACAATTTTCCTAGGCTAACGGTATACGATAACTTTGTCAATTGTTGTGGTTTTTGGTTAACGTCCTACTCAAGAATCTTTAAATTCTATTGAAATGTCACCGAAAGTCACAGAAGGGCTGGAACTTTGGCCTATGTTCGGAACTCATGACCATTGAGCATTGAGGTATCTTTAAAAGACCGAAACCGTCTGTGAATTGGGAAAAACCGTTTTGACTGTATCATTTTTCAAACGGGCACGGAGAGCAAGCAAAATTCACCGAAAGAATTCGAACCCAATGACTCACAGTCTGAAGTGCATCACGCTAACCATCGAACCACGGTGCTTATTTGCCAGTATGCATTGAGTAAAATAAAATAAAAATAATATGCCGGTGAAGAGCGACAAATTTTGCCTATGGTCGGCACTTATGGCTGAAGAGCAGGGAGGATTCTTTAACGTGCCAACACCTACCATGACGCGGGACTCATTCCTCAGAAGACTCGGGACTAACGAGAATGTAATTTGTTTCTACCATAACACTAGATTATTTTGCAAATCAGAGAATCGAAAACGTCAAGATTTTTTTCAGTTCCAGACACAATTTAAGCCCACTCAATGTATTGTGACGTCAAATATAATGACGTCAATTTAAGACGTCATAATTGAATTTCCTGAAGCATCCGCCAATCAAAACGCTCGGAAGTGATTAACAACGTGCTGTTTATCGATATACTTAATCAACTACAGCCTCTATTATACAGTTGTTTATAATGGTTAAACTACGTGTGTTATGGTAGAAATGTATATAATATATAGGGACCTCGTCACACATTAATTGTGAAACACTACTTTACCAAATATTGAATGACGAGCGTATATTCTGACATCTGCCCAAGAAAAATGTACCCGATCGAATTTTTACAAACTGGAACATTTTAAAACAGCTGATGCATAAAAATTGGTATACAATCTTTTCCTAGATCACATCTACATGATATAATGTTATTCTAGGGATTGCATGTTCCGACTGAATTTTTATCTTTTGCATTTCGCTTATACGTTTATATCTGATGTTTATTATAGAATTTAAGATACGATTCTATTTTGGAGTCGTCAACCTGCCGCAGATATCTTAATTACAAAGTTCAAATGGCTCGAATATTATATATCATCTTTATGATGAACAATTATTGGACTTGCGGTTATGTAGTGACGGGTAATCACGACTTCAGTGTTTCTGAATAAAGACAAACAAATTCTGCAAGGACGCTGGCGAAGTTTATCAACCACAGGCTGAATGTCATTGAACCATAACCTTCGACAAGTTATGCAAGTAACGAATCCTCCAGTACCTAACGAATGATATGTTACTGAAGTGTACATAATATGAGGTAGGATTTTTCACACAAAATTGCTAATTTCATGGATTTAAGAAGCATTCTTTACACCATATCACGCAATTCTGACAATTTTTATCTAAATCTGATTAAAATTTGGCACTAGTCAATGCACAAGATGTTAATCCTCTATGTGCATCCGTTTCACGATTTTTAGGAAATTTTGACAAAGTTTCTTGATAAATGGCGAACATATCAATGAATATGGAAATATTTTCGTCAAACCTTTGAATAATTATATAATTGTATCACGGAAATATGCTTTACATTCATATGACTAATCATTTTACGGAATATATATTGGTATTGCACTACAGGATTCAGGTTCTGCGACGTAATTGATTTTAATCATAAACTAATAATTCTCCCGAAATATCATCTTTTAATTAAATACTTAGAGATTGGATTTTTCGGATTTCTAATTACACAGGTTAATATAAGAGGTATTGCATTTGTATGTGACAGTTCACTATTTAGTTTTGTTCTTTTTTATAGGACTTCATTATTACGTTTAACAAGATATGGATGTAGGGTTCTAAATCAATTGATTACGCCACGGTTTCCAAGGAATTACATAATTTGAAATTGAATTTGTCAAACTGTGGAGATACAATGGTTGAAATATAACAACTCACAGTAAATTGTTTATTCAATCAATTCCTTTTCAATCTAATATTTGAGAGGATGGGTTAATCCATTATAATGTCATTTAAAGATGATAATGATAAACGAGCAATCGAATTTGATAATGCAAGTTGTTTGACACATATTACTAAAATTAATAAAGAAAACAATGTCATACAATACAAGTTATGCAAAACTGAAAAAAATTATATCACGTTGACGAGTAATTAACATAATCACAGGTATAACTTCACATTCGAAATGTTGCGTTTCAGATTATTTTTTTTTTCGGGGGGGGGGGGGGGGGGGGGGGGGGGCTTAATGTCCTGTCAACAATAATGTTCAGCACAATTATTTTCAGTTATGTAATTTTATCGGTGACGATTTTCAAATCTTTGTATCAAATAAAACTGCTTTAGTGGCCATCAAGTCTACATATTTGACAGAATATTATCAGTACAAAATAAAGTGCTCCTCATTAAGGAAATTTAATCTTTCAAATTCGTTGATTCGATATAGCTTCTGGCAGACGAACGAAGCAAATTTGTTGTTGTAATCAACCAACGGGAAGTTCCCATACTGGAAATATGTTCAGTCGTTGTTTAAGATGAATTATTTGTCTACAACACTAAGCAAAGTGTTCAGGTTTATTTTCGCCCCGTAGTGTTTTCGTCCTGATGCACTTGCAAAGAGTTTCGCCCCGTTTTGAAATCCCCCAGTCTCGTCATAATTCTGTCCAAATCAATTTACCGTTTAAAATTAGCACTGTTTTGAATTCGACCACTGGCGATGAGGGTAAAAGGGGCGAAAATAAAACGGCAAAGGAAATTTCTCGGTTAACAGTACTGGTCAAACCACGCTTTGGTTGTCATAACTGACCGCTCTCGGCTAAGATAAATTAGCTGCAGTAAGCTGAGCAAAGACAAATTGATGTATTATTCTTGATTTCTTATATGGAATCGATTGGTCTCTTAATTGAACAAACGCTCCAAAAACGGGGAAGAAAGTTGACGAGTTGTTCGAATGAAATACCTTAAAACCGATAATTTCAGTTAATTAAGGTACGTTTAATATCTCTAACGCTTCCGTGCTAAACAAAGATTGAAATTTGAATCCCTTTGTTGACATTTGATGGCGTCTTAATATGATTAAAAACATAGAACTATTAGAGCAAGACTTGTCTATCATGTGCTTTAACATCTTAGGTTTTGATTTATTGATTACATACTGTCTAATTAGTGTAGCGACCATTGCCACTTGACAACGAGATACTTTATCTGGCAACGAGCAGTTCACCTGAGCAAAAAGTTTTCCCATGTGACTATATATCGCGTGTTTTGCCAAAGAGTTTTTCCCCTGTGCTAAATGGCGCTGACAACAGATATGGTCATTAAATTATATTATTGACGGTAATTTGTGGTTCATCCTAGCTTTATTGGAAGCCACCGCAGAGTATCGTGTCATAAGGAAACTGTCAAAGCTGAAAAACTCATAGTGAAGTGTTACAGCAAAACCACAAAGCCAACAAGTTTCCATTCAGAAAATCATAACTTTGTGATCACGTATTTTGCTCAAACAAAACAGAAAGGCGTAGATTGAATATGTTGAATATTTCCATTTTATTTACAATCGAAAGTGGAAAAGCGTTAAAGCACAGAACATTATTACCTGAAAACCCGTAGAAATACGAACGTAAACCGAATATAAAGAAAAGAGGGTGGGTTAAGGCATAAAAGAAAAATTCGAAAAACTTTTTATTGTGTACATGATATCACAAGAGAAATGCAGAGGTTTTGATAGCACACTTTCTCAATAAATCATACAAAACTAAGAAAACATTTATGTACACAATGCAGATGTGTGTACAATATATATATATATATTAGAAACATTTTGCTTCTGTAAATGCTAATTTCGCAACTCAGCAATTCAAGTAACAAACTAAGTACTAGCATAAAAAGTCATAAGACGTGAAGCAATCGTAGGACAGTTAGTAACAAAAGTATATGTTTCAAATTACGAAACAAATACAACGCGTCTGATAAGACAAGTTTTGGTATGCCCCATTTCGATTTTACGGTATTGAAACAGAAAATATAACCAAACATCATATCTATGACTCCTTTTGTTTTTAATCTCTATGAAAGCAAAGTTGAGATTATGTGATATCCAGCTTTTAAAACAACTTTTTTTCACATAAATCCGAAATACCATTGATTAGACAATAAAAAGAGAGCTGATTATTACACGCCAACGCCAACTACCCTGTACAACCAAAAGAATACCTATATAAATATCCAATATCTAGCCATAGTTTCGCAACTTTCAAGATTTCAGCCTCACAATTTATATTTGAATAAAACGTTTCGAGTTGATTTGCCATAATTAAAATGCAGGTCTTCAGAATTCTGATTGTTTATGTTTCCAGCGTTCTTATATAGAATCCAATGGCATAGATTTTCTCTTTTTTTTCAAAGTACAAAAATATTATATAAAGCATATAATTGCGTTTGTTCGGCATGTCACTTATTCAGCATTTACTCGTATTGCCATAACATCCTGAATGATGGTGGATCTTAAAGAATAGTACAACAGCACTGATCAGGGTAGTCTGGGGCATGTACTTGCCGCCGTAATCCATAAATCCAATACTTAGTGCTAACGTCTTTCCAGGAATAATGGACTTCCGTTACAGGAACAGCACGGAGTTGTTGGCGCTTGAAATGAGAAAAAGTACATGAACTTTTTTCAATACATATTTTATATATTCACAAGTCTACTGTTAACCAGAGTTGTTGATCTCTAAAAATAACTAGAAAAGTGACGAATTTAGCACAATTCCAATACTACCATTAATTTTCAGAAGTATTAAGCATCAGTTTGACATTTCCATTTTCCCGTGGAAATGACTACACAGCATATTTCTATAGTAAAGATATATATTGTCACCTTTTCTTCTAGGTGAAATAGCAATATAGCCAGTCCATGCCCCCGCCCATACCGCTAGTCATATTCCATCCTAAAATTGCTCTATAGCAATATAGGTATGAATATATAGTTAATGTCCTATTGGATAGCGAAATCAGAAAAAAAAAGAAATTCATGGTTAGTATGGTATGGCATGGTATGGTATTGTTGTTTAACGTCCCCCTCAAGAATATTTCACTAATATTGAGACGTCACCGTGTGCCGGTGAAGGGCTACATATTTTGCCTGTGCTCGGCACTGCTGGCCGTAGAGCAGGGATGGTTCCTTAACATGCCAATATATGCCGTCTCATCCGAAAGACAGGGACGGCCAACCGCGGAGTGGCGCTACGCGGCTCGAACCCGGATCTTTCGATTCGCAGTCGAACACGCTAACAACTCGGCCACGGAGTCCCCTCATGGTTAGTAAGTTCTCGGAATTATATGATCTGTTATGATTTGTTTTTTCTACCCACCTGTATCAAACATGCGACATTTCTATACCGGATAACCTATTAAATACCTGTACTCCAGAGATTTTAAAATTATTGACTATGATCAAAATAATCAGGAAATGTGTTTTTGTAAAGCGGTTTAGATTAACATAATGTACACGCAACTCGCTGATTATTTTACCAATGACAAATTCTTCTAATCAATAATGAATGTGATGCGATTTTCTAATGAGGAAATTAAATAGTTGTGAAATGTGATATTTCTTCGGGGAAAAGGTCCAATGAATTATTGTGTTTTATTGAAATATAAATTTTAGATGGGTTTCGCCCACCCTTTCACCGATTAAGATGATGAAAGTAATGATAATATAATAAAAATAATAATAATAATAATAATAATAATAATAATGATAACGACGATATTGATGATGATGAAGATAATAATAGTGATAATCAAAACAATAATTTGAAGGATATAATGATAAAATTGTTATAATATTTTAATGATAAGAAAATATTTACAATAATGATAATTATAAAATAAATATGATGATGATGATGATGATGATGATGATGGTGATGATGACAATACCCGTAACAATATGTCACTGAGCCTTGTGATTAAAATCTAAACGATGACAAATCACTCTAGGCGAATATTATTTCTTAATGAAGAAATTAAACTGGGTTTTAATATGATATTACTTCTGGGAAAAATTAATATTAATCCAGTGTGTAGCTTTACAGAGATAATGTCATATAGGATTCTTCACATAACCTATTTGTAACAATAATGATAATAACAACAACAACGACAACAACTACAATGATGATAATAATAATTATCATTATCATATTAGAATGATAATGATGAATATCATACTGCAGAACCAAAGCAGAGAGAGAGAGAGAGAGAGAGAGAGAGAGAAAGAGAGAGAGAGAGAGAGATTTACCTGCTTAAGTTGTCGTTTATTTGGAAATGCTGTCTTATGATTTTCAACAAGGCGGATGGAGTTTGCATTAATCTCCTGAACCGGATATGACGTAATTGGGTAAACCTGAAATATTTGACTGATTCTATAGTATTCTATCCGGGTAATAGATACAAGAGGGAATATTTGTGTTATTGTGTGTTTTGTTTATTAAGCATATCCCCAAAGCAAGTATAAGATATCTAAGGTTCTCTACTATATTTCGTGATTCGTGATTCGTTGTCAGAGGCACATTGTTCTCTTTTAATAGTAATTTACCTCTATTGCCTTGTAATAAACAAGAAAATCAGTTACCCTCGTGTCAAGCTAAATTGTCTTAATGTGGTAAGCCTCGACATGAACAAAGTTCACTTGATACTCGAGTAATTGTTTTTTTAATCATCACCAGGCAATAGAGATATATTCTCTTGATCAACGAACGTATCCTCAATAATGCTGATTAGTAGAAAATCCTATTTTTTCTTATGAGATGGACAAAATATATCTCTAAATAGACTGATTCATCTCTCTGGTCAACAGATCGATATTATCTGTTTCATTCATACCTGGTTATTTTATAATAAGAACAATGAGAACGAAATATTTGTAGGGAATTGTATCATATTTTCACAAAAGTTATCAATATCTCTGATTTAGGAATGCATGTAGTTTCCTTTTTTCAACAACTTGAAATAAGCCATGGATGTGTCGCGCCAACAAGAAAAAAAANNAACATTATTCCCAGCATGTCATTAATAATATTTCTATTAGGACTTGAATTTTAAAATACCCTTTTGAACTTTTATCTTATTTTATGAAGGTTGGTATCTCACTGTATTGCGGTACTAAATATCATTTCGTTTTTTTTCTTATACTAGCGGAAATAACCTTATAACTGTTGTTCCATCGGTAAACAATTATCCTTTTTTTTAAGTTGAAATTCATAACATTAATTTTTTTAATGGTTCATTTTCCTCGCTAGGCGGCGTGACGTCATACAAATATCCGAATATCGACCGGGATACTGCGAAACAGTTGAACCCGCAATACAATGAGATTTGAGTATCATGTATATAAAACTATGGTTTTAGCGTACCAAGATAGCATAAGATGAAATTTATATTAAACCATGTTTGTTTTACCTGGTCGTAGCATTGCTCAAATATGACATCCCCTTGCGCATGTCGGATTAGCTCATCAGGCATGTCACTTCTTTCAACGATGTGATCTACTTTGTGGTTTTTACTGTAATATAGTTAATGTATAGAACAACAGGAAGTCATCAGTATCTGTTTTCAATTATACGTTTATACTGACGTGAAATACAACTATACTCGATGAGCTCATTTAATCTCTAATAAATACACTTTAAATTGCTATAATGTATTACCTTCAATTTCTTAGATAATTTTAAAAAACACAATTATTTTAAACCTTTTGAAAGTTCTACAGACGGAATTATAGCTTTGTTGACAGTTGGAATGATTCACTTAAAGATACATTTGGACTCATTTTCATTGTAACATAATTAAAAAATTGAAATATCACATTTGCACCAGCATATAATTATAGGATATAGCTGATAAAATACATAAAATATGCGCGCAATATATAGATATCGTCGTTTAGAAAATCAAGAATACACGATTACGGGTTGTATTCATTCCCCGCCGTTTTAACAGACATGACTGATTCCTATAAGTAGGGCGAATTACGAAGACAAAGCATGTACAGCACGGACATTTTAATGTTGATTTGACCATTTTGAATGTGTAAATCGCTTAATATCCATTTGTACACGATTCCGTCGTTATCTCATGTACGACAAATTTTTCCTAAATGAGTCCAAGTGTACCTTTAATGAAATGTTGAGTTTCTTTTTCGATATTGGTTGCAGAATCGTGAAAAGGTATGTCGGCGAAGAAAGACTGCCTATGTTCAACACTTATGGCCGTAGAGCAGGGAGGGTTCTTTAACGTGCCAATACCTACTGTGACACGGAAACTCGGTTTTTACTCTGTCATTCGAAGACAGGGACAGTCAAACGATACATGGCTTGGGCTCATGTTTCGAAATCCAACACGTTAACAACTAGGCCACGGTGGTCCCGATTGATCGTTCAGATCGTAACGTTTTTGTTTATGTTGGTTGGGTTTTTGATGTTCTTTTTTCTGAAATTATAGGAACTCTAGTCACACGATACTCACAATGACACCACAAGCTGTATAAAGGATTTGATGTTTCGATATCCGTCACACTCGTCACACGTGATCCTACCATCGCCGCCGCATCTGTTGCATCTGTTAGAAATTTATGATATGCCTCTTTGTAATTTTTCTTTATGCTTATTTTTGGGTATTCATGCAAAGATATGTTTATCAAAATAATCCTCCAAGGAATGTTTAAGTGTTTTATAGTTATCCAATATCAAAACAATGTAAATAAAAATGGCATTTCTTTGAGATTCGTTTACATTGGTACTAGCTCTTTCATCGAACTAGATCAATTTGTTGGTTTTCAAATATTTTCAGAATGCAAAACAGTGCCGTGTTACTTGAACGATTACGTATTAAATGGTTTTTATGTCATACTAATTTCTGATTTTTTTTCAGGATTGTCAAACGTTGAATGAAAACAAAGAATAGTTAATGTACCTGGCTATTCCATCACCATGGCAATTGTGACAATGCGCTCGGTGCATGCCCTCTGGCGTGTGATGTTCATGCCATCCCCTTCCGTCGCAAGGGTCACACACTGTCTGACCCCAGCCGTGACACTCCCAGCACCGGAAGTAGCCCCTGGCTTGGCATTCATGACAGGGCTGTTAAAATAATAATAATTTTCAAAAGCATCACAGATAATTATTACAATATGCATAAACGAAATCCGCCCTTTTTGTCTGCCTGTCAATAATTGAGTAAAAGTCTGAACGTATATTTCACAAATGATTATGGTGTGGCGTGTTCTTGAAAGCGAAGATATGGAATAACCCTTTACATACATGTACATGTATATAAATTTTATGCTTGTTTAATGCTTTATCTTATTGCATTCAGTGAAACGTGATGTCATCAGTGAAAGTTTGAGAAAAAAAATTCTCACACGGTTCTCAAAATTTCATTGCAATTATTTACAGACAACCTAGTACAGATCCATATAAATTCAATTTTCCTCAAAATCACATCTCATGCAAAAATCTTTATAAAGCAGATCATTTCACCATTTAGAGTAACCCCACCTCAAAATCGAGTGTCTTAAGAGTTCACTATCATAGAATTAGTATGAATTTTGCAAAAGCCCCGCTTGTCCTGTTTACTTTAAATTGCTACTTCGTCGATATAAACTGACCAAATGAGACAAGTCCTTGTTAACTCCACCGTATATAGTCAAAGAATAGTAGGACTTACAAAGAACATCCTTGCATACCTCCTTCAATTTGAGGTTCACAACTTATCAATCAACCTTCATACATACTAACAGGTAAGGTTCGCCGAAGGGACAAAATATATTTCCGGTGAACATTGAACAATAAAAACCTGTGGAAACTCACGTCTTGGAGCCAGTGCCTTGGATTTATATAAATCTCCTCCAGACGGATCACACCCACAATGAATCCAAAGTAAAACTCAGGGGTGAGATCAGGTTAGCTTTTTATGCCCAGATTTTACATCTATTTCTATATTTTTTCTTTATTTGTGTAGAAATAGATTCAGAGTGTTGGTTATAACAAATTTTCATTGACCTTTCACTGTAACTGCGGTCCTATAACAATGGTTTGCAAGACGATACAGATTCTCGGAAAATGACGTCAAGAAAAATCGGTTACTATAACGACGTCTATGTATTTGGGAGTATCTGTATCATTTCCATATCATTGGCAACAAAAAAACAGGGCCGTAGTAACACTTAAAGGGTATATTGAATTTATCACATAATTTGCACTTCACTAACTCATCCCTGGTTTTTTGATGGGGTTACTCTCTTTTTTCGGTTTTACACGTCTTGTTGTGTTGATAGTGTTTGTGTTGTCTCTTTTTTATTTGGCCATGCTTTTGCCTGCCTTTGAATTTTTGAATTATTGATTACCCCCTTGGTATCTTCTACTGTAAACTTTTTTCCGCTAATTTTCTACTACAGTTTTAGGAGGATATGACGTTCCTCGTAACTCTGTAGACATTGTCTCTTACACAATTCGTGGAATTTGTCAAGAAGATCGTTGATTCATGAGCTCATGAATGCCAAACAATTGCGACAACTTTATACTTACCCTTACTGTGGCAGTATGGGGGACTTCTATCTTCGTTTTCTGGTTAACAAACAATGTATTTGCAACACATGGTATCGACCAAGGAGGAGGGGGCGGACCATTTTCTGGACCATCTACATAACCGCCCTTGTACGGCGTATGCTTGTATCCTGTCTTCCTGGACTCCGTATACGTCTCGAGAGTATACTGTAGAATATGAAAAAAATATATTTTATTGTCATAACTTGTTTTCTACTTTATTGAGCACAATTGATTATTGGTTGATGTTTCTGGAGTATTCTTTTAACAGGCAATTAACGTTTTTCTTGGAAATGAGTCTCAATGACGGCTTAGTAAGTAATTTTAGAGACTTTTGATATATATGCATATTCTTCCTACATAATAATAAAATAAAAAAAGAAAATAATTAATTACAGACAGAGACATTTACTCGATGATTGGTACTTCTGCTCAAGAATTAACTTGTAGCAAGACGACTCTCTTATGTATCAAGAAGATTTTACTACTGAATGGGTTATACATCTTCCAACATGATTCTAAACAAGGTAATTTATGTTAAAATTTATCATTACATGTTAGAATACAACATTTTAGATAGATTAGAGAAAAAAAAAACGACTAGCGCATAAGAAAGAATTTATCCTAAAGAAAGCTTGGTAAACCTTAACAATAATCCCATGAGTGAACAAAGTGTATGTACTTTGAATGCAACGAATGTCAGATAAAAGGAATGATCTTCCAAAAACCTGACTTGCCAAACCTTGGGGTTTTTTAAGGGGGGGAGGGGTTGTAGAAAAACCCCAATACATTCTGACATAAAATTTTAGCTTAGTATTCTAACCAGTACAGACAAACGCAAGCAACACTGAACTAGTCCGTGCAAAATATTGCTGGGCGGCCTCTAATAAAAATGTAATTCCGAATTAAAGTGCAGCGAAACCAAAGAAGGTCTATGAAAAGAGAGAAAAATCCCAAATATATCTTCGATTTATTGGTGTCGGGTAATAAGAAATCAGTAAAAACTAAACATTTGCGAGTGGTTTTTTTTTCAGAGTATCGAAGATGGATGCAAAATCACAGATTCGCAAAAAAAAAAAAAAAA
>JACSZP010032654.1:0-10018 GCA_016161895.1 Pinna nobilis
ATTTTGCAGATTAAGAACCGGAGTTATTACAGCTGAACCCATTTATATTGAACTCGGATATATTGAAATCCCGTTTAATTTGAAATGATTTTCATTCCCCGGTTAAATTGGTTTATTATTAGGGTAACTCGGTTATTTTGAAAACCCTGTTTTTTGAAGAAAAAAAAATATACAGGCCTATATATCTTAGTGTTTTGTATATATTTTCGACATCATCATCGAATTTTCTGACGTATCAGCCAATCAAAACGCTCGGAAGTGATTATAAACGTGTGGTTTATCGGTATATTTAATCAACTGCAGTTTCGATTATATAGCCGTTTTAGAATGGTTAAACTACGTGTGTTGTGGTAAAAAATGTATTTATTTTCAGTAATCCGGACGCTTCATTTATCCAGATAATATGCTTGGGAACGAAAGTGTTAGGATCAATGAGGCTCCATGTATGTGTGTAAATAATTTTTTATTGTCAGCTTTGTATCACTGTAAAGGTCAGCTATTCAAATAATTCAAGCTACCTAAATCTAGATATCAAATAAAACTGCAAAAGTACAAAGAGATGTTCCAAATACAATAAAGTAAAACAATCGTTCATGTAAAACTCTTCAATTTTATTTACAACTCTGGGATTTCATACATAATACAATCAACAAGATCCAATTCATCCATTACCCCATAATAAACTAGGAACACAATCACTCATTTATAACAGGCTAAAAATTCGTCAGTAACAAAAATGTACACTATCATCATCATCGCTATGAGACGGTAGTGGGTACATGTATTGATAATATTCTTATACAAATAGACTACCAGTGCTTGCTAGATGACAAATTTCTTGTGAGGAATGGACGTCCCTGCAACCTAATTGTAATTCGATTGGTTTGATTTCGAGGTTATGGTATTTTACCTCTCAGTAGGGTTTCATTTGATCTAAATGCAACAAAGCATAGAAAGGAGAAACACTGAATATGTAATTTGTATTAGATTTTGACATCCCTGTGGGAAAAGAAGAATTATAGGTCTACCTACTGATATTAATTTATCAACAACTTTTATTTTATCAGCCATTTCCTACTTGGGTGTCATACAAAACGTTTTCATGATTCTAATATGTTGACTGACCAAATAATCAAACTGACAAACAAATAAAAATCTATGAAAAACAAACATGAAGACGAATTCAACATAAAGAGGAATATTCCACTAGAAAATTAACATAACACCATCCTTTTAACTAGATTAAATGATATGTAATTCCAGTTTCGCTCGCAAGTTTTGTTCGCATGATTTAATCCATATCGCTTCATAATCAAACCTAGTATACTCATCCCCTACTTGTTTCAATCACATGCACAATCGTGAAATTATAGCTTCACAAAAAGACAAAAAACTATTGATTTGCAAAGAAAGTTCTACAAATATCTCAAGATCAACAGTTATGCGCCCCTATCTCATCTGAAATTTGCAAGTTATTTAAATTTGATGGGTATGTAAAAGTTGTTAAACAGGAATATAAATATGCAGAAGTGACCCGAAAGTGAAAAAATAAATGTTTTAGTTACATTCAAATTAATCATTAAATGTGTCAATTGAACAAAATACGCGCCGATTCATTTGAAACCGTGCTAAATGACCTTGACCTCATCGCATTTTGAATAGGGGATGCAACATTTATGGGAAAAAAACATGAGAGTAACAAACACAAATAACAAGTTATAAAAGATTACCAAGATGACATTGACAAAAATTGATACCGTATGAAGGTCTTCTTAACATGTGAAATCAAACAGAAAATTTGCCAAAATGGGCTGCTCCGGAAACTACAATTCACCTTTATAAATACATGTCTTCAAGTCTTGCCATATTAGTTCTTTGAGTTGTGAAATAACGTTACTTAACATAACTAGTACCGTGGACATCAATGTCAAAGTAGACACAAATGGAAGGGCATTAGACTTCATGAGATGAGCTGAAAAAGCTCTCAACAGAATCAAAAACATATAACCTGAGAATTTAAGTGAAAGTGTTCATTAATTCAGTAGGTGTAGCAAGTAATTTGAAGGCCAAGTTTGATAGTACGATACAAGTTTGATGATAAGATACAGGATAATAATCTTTGTTATCGTCCTTGGAATTCCCATAGATTTACTTTATAAGGTAGCTTGAGAGTACCATACATTGGTTGACTTGGTGTAAGGCCAACATGTGCAATGTTAAACATAAATATCTTCTTGCCTAAGTTCATAACAAAAGTCTCATTTGTATGAAACAAAAATGTTTGTGCAGCGCAAAATTATGATACATTTCAATGGTTTAAAAATGATTGTCAGTGAGAAACTATCAGAAAACATTTCTGACGATTTAGAATATGTATTAGAACATTATGAAATCTATGTTGACCCGTTTTCCAAACAGAAAAAAAACCTTATATAGATAACCTTCTTTATGATATAATGTAACAATGGAGAATATATAGTTTTCGCCATATACCATGCAGTTTGTTGGCTGGCCGCTTTGACCCTTTCATCCCCTAAGTATCCAAAGAGGATGGTCTTTTCTACTGTCACAGATCAGCAGTCGATTTTGGTTTAGTGAAGAAAGAATGAAGAATTAAAGAAAATAGGTAATAAATAAAACTAACTGAAGTGCTACATTTTCAAACCTGAAAAATTGATAAGAATTTGTCTTAGCTTAAATTACCTGAAAACAGCAACAACAACAAAAAAAAAAAACGAAATGGCACTTTAGTACTTTAAAAAGGAAAATAACTTAAATTGTCAAAGAAGAGAATCCTTAATTCAACAGAAGATAGAAGAAAATGATCATAGCAATTACATTCTGAATGTAAGATAGGACAAAGCCGAGCCTCTGAAATGACTAAATATTGTCACCACTTATAAAATTTTACAAGTGCTATAAAGATGAACAAATAATCTTAAATCCATTTAAAGCTTGATACAAGCAATGAAATAACATATCCATATATCAAGAAATCCTAGGAGGAAGTTGATACCTACCGTCGCTGAATCTTTAACGAACCTAAGACAGTTCTTTTCGCTTCTTTTCTTACATGTAGTTTACTGAATCCATTCAACTGTTACTTCTACTTCAAAATCTGAATTTTCTTCTATGTAAGCATCATTCTTTCCCTATAGAAACCCTTAAATATCTTCAAATTAGTTCCCTTTGGGTACCCTATTTTTTTCTGATCAATTCCAAAATGTAGCATGCAAAACTGGGCTTCCATGGGAACCTCTATTAAATTAACGAGATCCCTTCAATACTTTCTCAGAAATAGTAATCATAGGATTCAATTTTAAAAAGCTGTTTTCTCTTTGGATACAATTTTTTCAGATCAGTTAAAAAATGTAGCATGCAAAACGAGCCATCAAAAGGCATGCACGGATCTAGCGAGGGGCGTACCATTTTCTGGCAAAATCATGCCTTTTTTCATTGGAAGAGNNAAAATATATACCAATATTGGTCAATTATGCTTAAATTCTCATTTTCATATAAATAAGTTTTTCCTTTTTACAAGTTCCACCCCCATGGAAAATATCGACCCCCCCCCCCTAGAAAAAAATCCTGGACCACGCATGAAAAGGTACCTCCTTTCAAGATTTTGAGGATAATCCCTGTAGTACTTTCTAAGAATCAGTGATAACAGAAATTATTTATGGATGGACAATGGGCCACAGATGGAAGGTAAAATCTCCGAAATCTTGTAAATTCTCTATTAGGAGGTCCAATTTAATCTTAATAATTAATTTTATTAACAACAGAATTGAATTCTGGGCTTTATTTCGAACCTTGGTCATATTTAACTGAGAGTTAATATTGAACCAACTGATGAACAACCGGGTCCAGGTCTTTGTAGTGATGCCCTCTGTCTGAGCCTGAACATATGCATTACCAGGGCTACAAATGTGCACTTCATATTTAATGTGAATGATCTGATTCATGAGAAAAACTAAAATGCATTATCTTCAGTTGTAAGCTGTCCAAAGCTGCAGAAGTCTGATGAATCATCGAGGTTAAATCTGCTGGAAATTTCCTGAGCGATGAAAAATTGGTGAAATTTTTCTGTGACATGTTGAAGGTAAGGTCAAATTGAAATGCATGTATATCCAAGGTCCCAGAAATAGAAATATTCTCCTATTTTTTTCAAGCTTATAAGATCACTACTCTAAGTCGTAGGAAAATACATGTACCTATGAAATCAGTATGAAATAAAGATTTAGTGCAGTTATGATACAATGAAGGTCAAACAATAGCTATGAGGTACTGTGTTTTCAACAATGGCAATGTATATAATCATTTCTGCAAAAGAAAAGATATTACATGTTTCCACTCCAACCCCATGTTGTATTTAACAAAGGGTTGAAATTTGACCAGTAGACGAAAAACTGGACTTGAATAGTAATAGTAGAATAAAACAGAATTAAAGCCTTTTTGTTTATTATCTTTTCTCTCCAAGTCTCATGTTAACACCTTCCAAATCAGGGTATGCGGTATCGATAGAGGTCAAACATAATCTATTATTACACAGACACATTTACTCATAACTGACTCTGAAAACAAAATGGCTGCCAGCAAAGGATAACTTATATGTTAAGCCTGACAATAAAAGGTAATGATGCAAAAGAAGAAAAAAAAATATTTGCATTGCACTTATCAAATGGGATGATGCAGTGAAAGAAAATTGAATGAATTTTCCTTTATCAAAAAAGTAAATTTACAAAGGAATAATAAATAAACGAAATTATGGCTTTTGAAAATACAAATAAAATACATTATGAATGAGCATCAATAATGGAAACCCCATAACCTAAATGAAATGCTTAATTCAACTAAAAACCTCCGAATTAGTAAAACTTACAGGTTCTTAACCAATGGCAATGAGTAATGTCTGCAAATCCTGATAAACATGCCAAAGATATGTGTATCAGGGTAATAATGAATTCGTCTGTAAGGACTTTATCCAATATTGTTTTATAATTCACAAATGTTACATATCTCAAAATTATATAAAAAAATCCCTACATAGCCCTGTCTTATGTGATTATACAATATCTGTTACTTCTTACACTACTTTTTAGAGTTCACTTTTTAACTTTGAAAAAAGAAAAATAGAAATGTTCTATTATCATTTGATGACTATCATCTAACAGATTAGAACAGCTTTTAAATAATAGGAAGAAAGATAATTTTGACCTTAAATGAATTGGGGTAAACTCACTTTTAGACATACACAAACACACATACTAAAAATACATGTAACAGAAAAATAATTTTTCATCAAAAAGAATAATTTTCAAGTGATATATTAATCTACTTGCAATAGTAGCTAATTTTCATTTGGGAATACTCATGAATATTGATTGACGTTAAGAGCAACCTGCATAAGATGAATTATAAATTCTCCATATTTCAAAACTTTCCTGTTGATTTATTCAACCTATTATTAGTAACAAGCCTCTCATTCATATTTAGCTAACTTTACTTTTTAAAATGAAAACTAACTCATCAATATTCCCTGCTTTAAATAAAGTTGGATAGAGCAAACAAAAAATAAAAGCTCAAAACGAACAAACAAACAAAACTTAACCCTATAAGCCTCATCATATTTTTCTAAACTCAAAAGTTGCCAGAAAACTAGACATTAATTTCGTTAACCTTACACTTAATTTTCACAACATGACAAATCAACTTCATGTCTTTGACTTTGAGGAAAAAGGATGGGGTAACAAATCACAGTATTCAAAACTAATTTCATCCCTATTCCATGTATTCTTCATGTTATATATTGTATTCTTTCATTTAAAAACAGCATACAAGAACAGGCTTATTTCTCTATTTAGTTAAACATGTACAATGTACATGTATACCACAGAGATGACAAAAGATCAAGAAAAAAAAGTAAAGCTTTTTGCTTGTTTTTTATTAGGTTTTACCTCAAAGGTAAGAATATAAATAATTTCTGAGAGACATGATATTAATCTTTATCTGTTGGCTAAAAGTAGAATTAGGTCAATAGATAAAAATACACACACAGTCTAATCTGTTTTAACATTCGTCCAAGGAAGGAGCAAAAGGGTTGCATATGACAAGTGGACTCTCAATTCAGGTGATTTATGTAGGAAAAAGCCATTTTGGGAACCATACATTTAGGCCACATATGACAGCTGATCGTTTAATTCAGTGGGTCGCTAAGAAAAGTTAGACTGTACTTGTATTAATCTAACCAGACAAAAATTTGAAAGTGATCTTGAAAGGCTTAAATTATCACAAAACATGAATGTAAATCACATACTTCATTTATAACCACATGAAGTATGTCCAATTCCTTTACCAAACAGCAAGGTATTAGCAACATGAGAGAAAAATAAAGGAGTCTATTCATGTAAAATGGTTCTATAAAGTGTGAACATCACATGGTAACAATATTTCAGTCTCTCAAAGACTTCATGAAAACTGCTGAACACAAGCTCACACTAAAAGTGGGCCATTCTTCAAATGAGTACAAGGAAAAGTTATATGTTATTTAAACCTAGTTCACATTAAATTTGCGAGTCGTACACCAGTCTATCCATGCATCAGTCTTAAACGACCTCCATTCTAATTCACAAAGCCATAGGGCTTTACAATGTTGCAAACTAAATATTTGACAAGCACATTTTCTTTGCTATTTCAACTTATTTATACAGTTTGCACTGATTTGTTGTGAATTGTCTTTGACATCCAAAAACCATCAAGTTGTATGATTAAACAAATCACAAGTCCGATGTAAAATAGGCTTTTATCAGGAAGTTAGCATTGAACTCCAAGAGAAAATGGATAACTAACTACAGTTTGAGGAGAGATGGTCTACTGAAATGTAAGACTTATATGTGTCTACTGGGCTAAACTTAATTACATACACATCTGCCAATGCATTAAAAAGATGTGAAGTAGTTTAGTTCATATTATCATGTTACCTATACCATGTTCTACATTTTTGATTTGCAAACAATTAACATTACCAAAATAAACACAGGAACTATACACAGAACATGTGAAAGAAATGTTGAGCTTTTTCAGATATGAAAGCAAGAGGGGCAATTAATATGAAAAATATTTTGCACAATGATGAAAAATACATATAACATATTAGTAAAGCTCATAAACTTAAACTGGGGCTCATGGCAAAATAAATTTTGATGGTTGCACATACCAAAGAGGATGGAGTGTTCTATAATAATTTATGACATACATTTACTCTCATTCAGTTCATAATCAAATTCACTCTAATTTACAAAATATAGCCCTATCTACATATATGAATAAGTGATTCATCTCAGCCATAACTTTAGCCGCAGAGCGTCCACTCCATTTAAATAATACCTAAACAGCCTTTTGTCTCTGACAAATCCCAGATTTTCATACAGCCTTAGTGCAGCTTTGTTGGTAATTTCTGTCTCCAGAACAACCTGAAAATGAAAGTAAACCTATCAAAAATAATCATAAGTAGTAAACTTATCAATGATAATCATAAGAACACAAAGAGAATTGTGATCCTCAAATTTCCTCTGTTCAACTGCTGTGAATCCAGAAATTGTTTTGGAGCTTTGTTTTCATTAAATAATTGTTAAACTTATCTGCTAGTTTGCAGATATAGTGAAAAGACCTATCCAGAGAAGTACATGTACATGTTGATGGTGGGTCAAATATTCAGTTATAAACTAATCGTTGCAATTTAAGTTAAGTTAATAGTGTTTTACGCCGCTTTCAACAATATTACAGTCATATCGTGGCGACAATCGTTGCCAGTAAATTTCCTTGCATAATTAGGTAAAAATAAAACCAGATTTAAATAAACATCCAGTTAAATACATGTGTATTTAAGGTGTAGCTCTAAAACTGTAGGATGAGTTAGCTAGACAAACCATGTTCCTATTTACAGCTTGTCTGCAAACAATGACAAAGTCCAACTACTGTCATTTTCAAAATATTTGAAGTAGAATCAATTCCTATGGACATGCACATCTCCATCATGTGAATAAATATCCTGCAGAATACCAAAGCTGAAGCTCTAAACCTGTAGAAGATGGCCAAACAAACCATGCATTGAACCTCAGTTTTTAGCTAACCATTAGGCCAAGGTGGCTCCTACTCTGAATTGGTCGGTAAACAATTATATGATGCATGTGGGTATATTTTTTTTTATCTGGAGAATAGTAACAATACAGTATCTCTAAAAACAAGAACTAACATTCATATTTACATGTACAATGCAGTAAAGCACACAAAATATCAAAATTCTAAGATTTCCAACACGTACCTCATCACAGTCATCAGAAATCATTGCTCGGATTGCTTTTAGTACTAAATGTGAACCTGCAAAACAAAATGTTTCATTTTCAACCTGGATACATGTACATCATATTTGAAATTTTAATAACTTTACATTCAAAATATATGAATAGTGGTCCAGATAAGACGGGTATCTGCACAATTTACCCCATAAAATTAATGAAATATGCATTGATAGTGGTATTAATTTATGCATACATATTACAAACTCACTTTTCATTTTACCCTTCAAATTTTGATAATGTGCATGACTAATTCAGTCATCTAGGTTGTAAAAACATAAAAATGCAGGCTGTATTGAAATGAATACATGTAAATTTAAGTTATATTGTATGTCTATCAGAGAAGAACAATTTCAGCTTTGTATTTTGTTTGTAATTCTGATTACCAAAAGACATTCTGCAAGTATTTCGTAAATTCATACTGAAAATGTAAATTCATACTGAAAATTTAGTATGTTCTCACCACAAAAGTAGACTACTGATTTACCCCCAAGGTTTGAAAAGTTGGGGTTCTGTTATGGTACCCTTAGGCTGAAAATTGATCTGGAGCACTGTATGAAATTGTTTAAAATTCAAAAACTTACAGTAACTGTCAAAGCTAATAGTTGACTTCTAAGGTCGTAAGACAAGTTCAGGGACTTCCATGACTGTTTTACAATAACTTTTCAAGGTATCAAGCCTCACCCTATAGATAGCCAATTTAGCCATTGACTAATTTGTGGGGAAATAATTGTAATTGGCTAATTTTCTGACTAACACTTTTTTTATTTTGGTTGCTGTGTAAAAGGAGGATCTTTTAATTGGTCTCATATTTTCAAATAATTTAGGCCTACATTTTAAATCAGAGATCAAAGTTTGTGAAGCAAGACCAGTGATTTTTATACCTAAAATTTACTGCCGAAATTCAGTAGTTTCCCCTTGCAAAACTGCATAAAATTCCAAAAACATATCTAAAACTTCCCAAGTTATCAATCATGTAATTTTGTTATTTTGCCATGGTTAAATCATGTGGTAGTCCGACAAGTCTGATCTGGGCAATTTTGTTATTTGGTGTTGTATGGCAATAAAACACCAAATAACAAAATTGCCCAGATCAGACTTATGGACTAATCATGTGGATATCTAAATGTCCAAAAGAGGACTTCATTAAGCTAACTGATACTTATAAAGGGCCGAAAAGAAAGATTAAACTGTTGTTCTAAAGTACAATTACAAGTATGATGATTATGATTTTGCAGCAATAAAAAAAATCTCAATTTTGTCATTTTTTCCAAATGGAAAGGTAGCGTGTAGCTTTGACAATTTGTATGAAAATCACTGAAGACAAATCAGCAGGCAGCTGTCATTACTGTGTTAGAGAACCATTCTGAGTAGGGCTAAAGGGCAATAAATGAACACTTTTGTCTTAAGAATCAGTATCTGTGTAGGTATATACCTATTTTTCTTCTTCTGTAATCTGCATCTATGGCTAACATTGCTATGTACCCTCGCCTCACCATCTTTTTGTGCATATCTAATTTACAAACTATGGCACCAACACATTTTTCTTTGTCCATTGCCTATAATGTAAAGTCAACCAGATAAATTTGTGTAAGGAATTGTTACTAATGAATAGCTTCACTAACTAAAAATGATTCTCTTATTTGGCCAACCAGACATAA
>JACSZP010032660.1:0-25824 GCA_016161895.1 Pinna nobilis
GGGGGGGGGCGCGATTGGGGGGTAAGTTGTTGGTTTGGGCTGTATTGTTATTTAAAGTTAGACTAAAAAATCTTTCACTAATAAGGACACATCACCAATACTGATGAAGTATAAACAAATTAGGTACTTATGGCCTAGAGCAGTAACTGAGTAAGGGTTCATAAATGTGCCAACATCTACTATGACCACAGGACCTCAGTTTTTATCATTTCATTCAAAGACAAGGAAAGTCAACCAGAACATGGTGTGAATTCTAATGCACAGCCTCTCAATCTGATGGCTAACACGCTAACCATAGAGCCATGGCGGCCCCAATTAGGGAGGTAAACACAACAGCCATCTGTGCAACAGCCATCCCTCAGGTTGTTAATGTCAAGCAAGGCAGAGACATTCTGAAGTAAAACAATCTTTACCTCAGCTGTGGAGACTGGTCTAGGATTCTCTTCACTCTTAGGAACTGGAGAAATTATCTGTAATAAAAAATTAATTTGAATAAATTTGTGAGACTTGTGTACATTTGAGTCAGGGAGATCCCGGTATGAGCCCAGGTCCCTGCAAATCTAAGTTGATGAAATAGACAGCAACTGCAAATTTGCCTTGGAATTTGTAACGGAAGTTAAGTTCCGAGAAATTTGGATAGAACCTTAATCAAAACCAAAGCACCATGTTCCATTTAAAACAAAAAAAAAAGAAATTTGAAACAAAAACAAAAAACAAAAAAAAAAAAAACAAAAAAAAAAAAATTGAGTAAATTGCAGTCCTTCACTGATCTCTAGCCTTAAAATGCCACAGAGATTTTCAACATGGATGTTATTTACTATAGCATCATTAGCGCATACTTAGCATACCTGCCACTCTGAGAGGAGAAGAAAGTGTAAGATTCATGCAAGATAGGGTTCCCACGGCCCAAAGAGCCGTCCCTACTAGGGGGGTTTGGGGTCATGGCCCCTCAAGAGTTTTTCTTTTACCTTGGTGCTCTCAGATGCAGCTTCCTGCGTTTTAAGGCCTGTAGTCATGAACTTTACAAAGTCTACATGCCAGCTGTTTAGGATAATTTTACCTTGAAATTTAACATTTTCCCTCCAATACTATGTTACTGCTACATGTACATGTAGCAAAAGGATTAACTCTTTATTCTAATTCATTTATTTTGTAACGTCTCTTTTGATTGGATAACAAAAAAAATTTGCGACAGTATAATCTTGATATACATGCTGCAAATTCATAAGACCGCATTACTATAGCTCATATTCCTACGCTTTGTTTACATTTTCGATGCGCCGAACACTTGAGTTTCAAACCGCGAAATGATGAGAGTAATTTGCTAACAAAATCGAGGCTAGCACTCTAACTTACAGTACCAACTCTAATAAGGAGCAGACAGAAACTCCACTACTATGTTATAAGACACAACAGGTCCATGGAAGGGTCTGAATTCACGTAGCGAACAACTAGGCCTACGCTTCATCCATCTGGCCACTAGGCCCATCAGGACTAGGCCTAACAATGTTTGAACAACACGACGCGAGGTCTACTGTACACAGTTGGCACTGCGTTCACATTCTAATCAAAATATGTCAGTCATTCCTACCTAAATATCTGTACAACAAACATCTTGACTGAACAGTATTTATGCGTCTTTGAAGAACTATTTTCCGAAAGATTCAAAGTTAAACAACAGTCAACAGGAACAATGTACATGAAAACACTCGTATGCACTCGCTGACCGTTTTGTGGGGAAGGTGTAAATCAGGTTCATGTATGCCGAGCCCCGAACAAACCAGGCGAGCTTTGAACACGATACTACGAAACGAAACAAACGAATTGATGTTAATGATTATTTTTGGTGTCCACATATTAAAAAACAAATACCGATAATTTTTACACATAATAGGAGAAAAAATAAGACAGTGTTCATGTAAAACGACCGATTTTCTTGTTCGTTTTTTTTATAACTATATTTCACTGATGTAGTTGTACCAATATGTCGATCGTGAAGTGGCAAGTAATGACGTAATATTTTTATGGGTACTGTCGAGAAACATTCGTATAATAACATAAATCTTGTAGTATAATGGAAATCAATTAGAATGGGGATAACCTACCAGTGATTTCTGATTTGCGGCAGTATATCGTTGATTATACTGCCGCAAATATCCGTTTTATTGGCTCCGCTAACGATCGCCAATAAAACTCAGTTTGCGGCAGTACAATCACCAATATACTGCCGCAAATCTGAAATCACTGGTAGGTTATCCCCTAAATAAAAGAGAAATAAAATGGAAGTAGTATTGCATTTTAGGACATTTTTCTCATATACATTTGCAGATAGTTCTTTGGTTATTTGCATAGTGATTGAACTAATTCAGACAACTATGTGCAAACAGGCAAAAAAAATTTTTTCAACTATCATAAAAGAAAGTCTTTGAAACTAGTCACAAAAAAATAGATTAACAATCATAAAAGAAATTCTTAAAAACGAGTAATAAAAAACAATTAAGGCACCACTTGTCATGTGCCATCGTATTGTCCACTGTGGGAAATAGAGAAGTCACATAGGCAGTGCACACAATATGCATGGCCGTTCCCCTTTTTCGATTTAATTATTCCTGGATACTTTGTGTAATATTCTTTAACTGCTGTTCGTACCGTTTTTTCTTTATAATTATGCCTTCCGTTTTCAGTGTCTGAATTATGTTGTTGCGTTGTTGTTTAACGTCCCACTCAAGAATATTTCACTCATATGGAGATGTCACCGTGTGCCGTGAAGGGCAACAAATTTTGCCTTTGCTCGGCAGTGCTGGCCGTAGAGCAGGGAGGGTTCTTTAACGTGCCAACACCTACTGTGACACGGGACCTCGGTTTTTACTGTCTCATCCGAAAGACAGGGAGAGCCAACTGCGGGCGACCCCAGTGTCTGAATTATCACTCATGCCGTCGTACTCATCATCGAAAGTGCGCCATTTGCAATTTGCCTGTCAAATTCAGCATCCTTCGATCGCCTGAAGTACATGTAAATACTGTTTACAATATTCAAACGCCTTTGTGAGGGGTGCTGTCTAATTTTTTATCCGGACCATATATGGCAAAAACCAAAAATCTGGATTTTTTTTTAAATTTACAGGAAAATCGTAAAAGAAAAGTTTAAAAGTGTATCGCGTATTTATCAACAATTTCTCATACAAATTACGCCTAAATCGTACAACATGGTAGGTATGACTTAGTAATCAACCTAACAAAAGTGACCTCATGTTTTATTTTCAACATCAGGAATTCTATTATATGAATTTACCATCAGGATTTTATGACTCATCTACTATCAAAACGAACCTCAGTTTGTATTTCACATCTAATTTTGGGGTTCATCTAAAGACAAAAAATACCTATGTTTTGAATTTTAACATTAAGAATTTTGAGTTTTGAATAAACATCTTGAAATCAAGATTCAGCTACTGAAAAAACAACAACTCTATTTTGATTTTCGCATCTGGAATAGTTGATTCATCTCAAGACAAATGTGACCTCAATTTTGATTTCTAACATCAGGAATTTAGTGTTTGGTTTTAAGCATCCAGAATTTCAGGTTCATCTAAACACAAATATTACCTCATATCTGATTTTTAACTTCAAGAATTTGGGGTTTTGATTCTAGCATCTAGAATTTTACATTCATGTGCTAACAAAAATTACTTCAAATTTGATTTGAAAATCTGGAGTTTTGGGTTCATCACAAGACAAAAGGGACCTCAGCATTTATTTTCATTGTTTGTCAAGAATTAGGTGTTTTTATTTAAGCATCTCTAATTTTAGGTTGAAATTCTGACACATCTTACCTCAGTTTGGATTTTCACATTCAGTATTTCAGATTCATAATTAACCTAAGTTTTTATCTTTAACATAAGGAATTTGGGGTATTGACTTAAGTACACAAAATATAAGGTTCATCTAGAGACAAAAGTTACCTCAGTTTTGATTTGAACATCTGAAATTTGGGTTCATCTAGACTCAAAATTACCTCGGATATGTTTTTTAACATCCAAAACATTAGTATTATCTGTAGACAAAATTTACCTCAGTTTTAATTTTGGCATCTGGAATTTTAGTTTTATCTAGATTCAAAATTTACCAGTTTTAATTTTGACATCTGGACGTATAGTATTATCTGTAGACAAAATTTACCAGTTTTAATTTTGACATCTGGACGTATAGTGTTATCTGTAGACAAAATTTACCTCAGTTTTAATTTTGACATCTGGATGTATAGTATTATCTGTAGACAAAATTTACCTCAGTTTTAATTTTGACATCTGGACGTATAGTGTTATCTGTAGACATAATTTACCTCAGTTTTAATTTTGACATCTGGACGTATAGTATTATCTGTAGACAAAATTTACCTCAGTTTTAATTTTGACATCTGGACGTATAGTATTATCTGTAGACATAATTTACCTCAGTTTTAATTTTGACATCTGGACGTATAGTATTATCTGTAGACAAAATTTACCAGTTTTAATTTTGATATCTGGACGTATAGTATTATCTGTAGACAAAATTTACCTCAGTTTTAATTTTGACATCTGGATGTTTAGTATTACCTGTAGACAAAATTTACCTCAGTTTTAATTTTGACATCTGGACGTATAGTATTATCTGTAAAAAAAATTTACCTCAGTTTTAATTTTGACATCTGGACGTATAGTGTTATCTGTAGACAAAATTTACCAGTTTTAATTTTGACATCTGGACGTATAGTATTATCTGTAGACAAAATTTACCTCAGTTTTAATTTTGACATCTGGGCCCAGTTGTTCAACTGTAGGTTAAATTTAACCGAGGTTTAAAATATAGCCGAGCTTTGTAGAAATATTGTAACCAAACCTCAAAACATTATGATATTTACTAAATTCAATAGATTGTCTGACCAAAGGTTTGATTCAACCTCAACAATGATTTTTTTAACTAACAAAGTTTATTTCTAGGCTGTATTTGAAACCTTGGTTATATTTAACAGAGGGTTAAAATTTAACCAGCTGATGAACAACTGGGCCCTGGACGTAAAGTGTTATCTGTAGACAAAATTTACCAGTTTTAATTTTGACATCTGGATGTATAGTGTTATCTGTAGACAAAATTTACCTCAGTTTTAATTTTGACATCTGGACATATAGTATTATCTGTAGACAAAATTTATTAGTTTTAATTTTGACATCTGGACATATAGTATTATCTGTAGACAAAATTTACCTCAGTTTTAATTTTGACATCTGGATGTTTAGTATTACCTGTAGACAAAATTTACCTCAGTTTTAATTTTGACATCT
Organism: Pinna nobilis; assembly: GCA_016161895.1. Lineage (NCBI taxonomy): Eukaryota > Metazoa > Mollusca > Bivalvia > Pterioida > Pinnidae > Pinna > Pinna nobilis. The sequence goes on from JACSZP010032660.1 coordinate 5,325, forward strand.
GGACGTATACATGTAGTATTATCTGTAGACAAAATTTACCAGTTTTAATTTTGACATCTGGACGTATAGTATTATCTGTAGACAAAATTTACCTCAGTTTTAATTTTGACATCTGGACGTAAAGTGTTATCTGTAGACAAAATTTACCAGTTTTAATTTTGACATCTGGATGTATAGTATTATCTGTAGACAAAATTTACCTCAGTTTTAATTTTGACATCCGGAATTTTAGGTTCTTCTTCAGCCTCCTCAGCATCCTTGGGTTTCTTCTTTTCTTCTTTCTTTGTTTCCTCCTTCTTTGAGCTACTGTCCTTCTCCTTTTTGCTATCCTCTCTGTCTCTGTCTCTATCTCTTTTCTTATCTTTCTTCTTTTCATCCCTCTCTCTATCCTTATCTTTATCTTTGTGCTATTTCAAATGAAGATGAAAGAAAGAAGAGTTGTCAATAGTGAACAACGCTTGCTGAAGATTATGAAAATATAGGGTTTAGGTTTTCAGAAGACATAGCCCTGAATGAAAACCATAATCATAAGGAATCTACATGTGAAATATTAACTCTTTTCTCCTCTGTTTAAACAAAACAGCCCAGGTTAAATTTTGTCTATGGATGCTGAAACAACCATACCATGTGTATGACATCAGTTCTGCAGACATTTGTCCCCCACAACTGATAATTAGGCATGGACATCAGCAATTTAAATGACATCAAGAAGCTAAGGTACTCTTAATGGGGTGAAATCAAACCCCTCACCACCACCATAAGCTATATCATGTATTAATCAAAGGTCATGGACAATGATTCAGTTTTACAGCAACAAAAAATAGAGAAACAGATAAACAGACATGTAGATAGGCACATAGACAAAGAGTAAACAGACCATGTACCACATGTACACTTTTATCTCACATTAAAGGGCACAGAAATCATAAATAGAATGAAATGAGCTATAATATCCCTCCCTACCACTTTTGAATTGAGTTAAGCATGTAACTCGGTATCCTACTGTAAGCCTTTTCAGTGAGGAACCTAAATCAGCATCTCCTAATATTTTCTTGTGTCAGACTCAAACAGTAATTTGAACTAAGTTATCATTTGTAGTGTAGCTAAAGTAAGCATTGTAGAGCGGGCATGTCAATATTTCTAGGAAAATGATGGCAAGGCAGGCAATTTTACAGAGAAACTTGCATATTACCACCTCAATAGGAACATTACAATATGGGTCTTTATAAAGGGATTGTCTTTATATGGAGAATATGTTGTACACAAATGGTACCATTTGGAACAGCAAAAAAGGTCTTTGTAACCAGGTGGTCTAAATATACAGGTGGTTGTTAAAGTAAATTTTATTGTATATGCCGACTGTAATTTGCATTCAATGAAACTAGCGACTGTATGATATAACTGACCTTTTTCTTCTCATCCTTATCTCTGTGTTTGTCCTCGTGCTTATCTTTTCTTTTGCCGTGATCGTCTTTCTTTCTGTTATCATCCTTGTCTTTCCGTCTGTCTCGATCTTTGTCCTCTTTTTTGTGCTTCTTCCGATCCTCGTGTTTGTGTCGTGACTCTCTCTCGCTGCTACTTTTACTTAGACCTGCCACATACAACATTTGGAAGTATAATCAGAAGCAGCAACAACAAAATTACATGTGAAATATATCAAATCACGACTGAAACCTACAGTATAATGCTTTTATTTCAGGTGAAACTTACTTTTGTGTTAATTTGTGAGACTATCAAAAGGGAATTCAAATTTATCACGTAATTTGAAACACATTTATTGCCTTAATGTCAAAAATAAGTTGCATGTAACAGGTATCTACAGTGCTCCTGTTTTAATTGTTCATTTTGCCTCCCACATTCTTTATCCACCCATGTCTTTGCTTAAAGATACATTTGGACTCATTTTTCATCTTCACAGAATTAGAAAATGTACCTGATAAAATACAAAAAATATGCATGCAATATATAGATACTGTCGTTTAAGAAATAAAAAATACACAATTACACTTACAGGTTGTATTCATTTCGTGCCATTTTAACTGACATGGTCGATGCCTATAAGTAGGGCAAATTACAAGGACAAAACATGTCCAGCACGGTCATTTAAGCGCTGATTTCACCATTTTTAATGTGTAAATCACTTAATAATATCCATTTGTACACGATTCCATTGTTATCTTGTGTACGACATATTTTTGCTAAACGAGTCCAAGTGTACCTTTAAGTATCTTCCGATTTTACAGAATCGGTATTTGTTGATTAAATGATATTTTATTGGTAGCACTGTTCTTGAGGAGGAGGATATCCTTTGTCTCTTTTCTTCAGAGGTCATGTCAGATGCAATTTTAAAAACCCTTAGGGCCAGTGATTTTCCGCGATTGCGGAATCGCGGACGGAATCATGGAATCGGCAATCTGAAACGGAATTTACGTTTCTGAACAATCTGATAAAAAATTCAAAACACAGCTCAAAATTGCTAACTTTTTCTATTTCTGTTGTTATAAGCTCCATTTCTTACCTTATAAACAAATTTCCTCCGCTTAATTTGCACTGTTTATTGTATTTGACTCTCATCATTACGTTGGACATATACTCTGTTTTTTTAAACGACAATTATTAAAGTCGTTGTTTTTCAAAATTCTGCGAATATCATTTCATGAACTGCACCAGCGGAGCCTAGCGACAAAGCTATTTAAAAGCTGTTTAGGGTATTTGACATGTTTTTTGAGGAGACTTTCACCGTTTTGTGCTCTATCCGTGAACAGTTTTGGCGAAACAGAGTATAGCCTACGGCACACCTGATGGGGCTTACTGAATTCTGTTGTCGTAATATTTATCGTTGCCCTTGCGTCTGTTCAAACAAACATAGTATTCATAAATTTATAAGATTATTCTTTGTTATGCTTTCTTGAATTAGTGAACAAACACCGTTGGCCTAGTTTAGGTTAAATAGTATGATTTCACTACGTAAAACTGCACAGACAATATTTTTGCGACATACCGCTCGGGGCTGGTTTTTGGTAACAACAACAAACATGATGAGCACATGGTCGTTTACATCGAATGACAGCGAGATTGTAGATTGTTGAAGGCAAGGATTATTCCGATATGCAATTTCCACACACTGTTAGTTAGCCCTATAAACTTTGTTAATTTTGCTCGTCACTTTAGATAGATAACTTAAATAATATGGCGGACTAATGAAAGTACCATTATGAGTGTGTATCATTTAATTATTTTCATTTGAACGATGGAATTTTAGTTTTCATTGACTGAAACAGGTAAAAAACGGAATTCACCAAATCTTGAAATGGAATCAAGACAATTTTGAAACGGAAAATCACTGGCCCTAAACCGTGGACTTGTTAGAAAGTCAGGAATTTAAATGATTTTAGTTTATGAACACAAATTCAGATATTCGTGAAAAGACTACGACAGATGACCTCACGAAATGTAGTATGTGTAAAATTTAAGTTATCTACAGCACTTTTAAAGCCGGAGATTCATCCAGACAATATGGTGATAATGTAGCAACAGATGAAAATCCATACAAGATTAGGTATACCAATACTGTATACAAGGAAATTTTCGCCCCCGTTTTATTTTTGCCCCTTTCGCCCTACTCTTCAGTGGGCGAATTCTAAACTGGGCGAATTCAAAACGGTTAGTTCATCAAATACAATAATGATGAGATTGGGCGAATTTAAAACAGGGCAAAACCGCTTACAAGTGCATTAGGGCAAAAATAACATGGGGCGAAAATAACCCTGTATACAGTATTCATCTTGATTCAGAGTCTAAATCAATTTAAACAACATTTTAAATCATCAGAACTGAACCATTACTTACTGTGTTCGTATTCGTCAGAGCGTCTGTGCTTCCGTCCATGCTCATATTCCATCACTTTGGGTTTTTTACTCTCCCAGCCAGAGTGGAGCGTGGGTTCTTCTGGTGTGGGTCTCTTCCGAGGTGGCCCTACACGCCTTTCCAGTTCTCGAGCCATCATTTCTTCAATGGCTGCTTTTCTTCGAGCCTCTACTTCCTGCTTTTTCTGCACAGTCTCTCTCATCACATCCACAAGTGACTTGGACTTTGGACCCTTCTCTTCTGACTTTTTCTCCCGCGAGCTTTTGGAGGAGGACTTACTAGTAGATGACGAGTCTTTATCAGTCTGATGTAAAACAAAACAAGAAGTGTTTGTAAAAAGGCATCAAACAGATATGCCATTAGTTTTACACAGCATGGTTCTGGATCAGAGCACTTATCTTCAAGTTATGTGGTCACGGTCTTGAACCTAGATGGGGATGGTTGACTTTCATTGGAAAAAATTTTTAGCTAATCACTTTTATCTATCGAAATATCCACAACAATGAAAGATTCTTGAGTGGGACGTTAAACAACAATTTTTTGTGTGTGTTTTATAGTTGTTTAACGTCCAATTCAAGAATATTTCACTCACATGGAGACGTCACTGTGTGCCAGTGAAGGGCAACAAATTTTGCCTATGCTTGGCACTGGTGGCAGTAGAGCAGGGAGGGTTCTTTAACGTGCCAACACCTATTGTGACACGGGACCTTGGTTTTTACTGTCTCATCCGAAAGACAAGGACAGCCAACCGTAGCGCACCCCAGACCCTTCAATTCAAAGTCGAACATGCTAACCACTAGGCCACAACGACCCCAAAACAACAATTTAACCAGCCAACTAACTACATGTAATTCCATATACGGTCATAAAGTGACAAATTTTGTACCAAATGTATGGCTTTTTCATGAGAAAAACACACTTAAAATATAAAAACTCTATCCCATTCCATTTGAAAGTTATGGTCACAAGAATTTTTTAGACAAAATAGACACACAATAGCAAAAGGTTGTGTAGTGCCATCCTGGAAGAGACCCACTGTAGCAAAAATTAACAACTAGACAGTCTGACTGTCCAGATCCTACATGTCAACAAAAATCTCCAATTAGAGTTCAACACTAACATTTCCAGAATCCCCGATAGAATATAAACAGGGATATCAGTAAACAAAAATCAAGATTCAGGTTTAAGTTTTGCATGAACTGATCAAAACAACAACTGTTTGATTAGAATAAACTCGATTTCCTCAGACCAAGAACAATAAAGGTTCAGGAATTTAGTTTGATACAAATATGATTTACTGTATACAGGGAAATTTTCGCCCCTTTCGCCTTCATCGTCAATGGGCGAATCTAAAACTGGGCGAATTCAAAGTGGTAAATTAATTGAAAAGAATTATGACGAGACGGAGCGAATATAAAAAGGGGCGATACTGTTTGCAAGAACATTAGGGTGAAAATAACACAGGGCGAAAATAACCCTGTAAACAGTATTTTCCCGTCCATAGGATGGTACAGTATAATCAGACAGACTAAAAAACCATAATAAACTAAAAGCATACATTATAGACACTCATCATTCCCCTAAGAATCAACGCTTAATACCGTTTTCTTTTCCAGCGCCATTTCTAGGGCTTTATCGATGTCGTCAATGTCTATGTCTTCCTCTTCCTGTTCAGTACCACCTTTACGCACGGGTTTATGTTTTCTCTTCTTATCGTCTTCGTCACTGCTATCAGAATCCTCACTACTATCAGTACTACTTTCCTCACTGCTGCCCCCAAAATAAGCCACCAGTTTTGGCTGAGTGCTTTTAGATTTTGATATAGTGCTATCAGGGATAATGCTACTAGCTTCAGCTTTGCTCCTCTGTGGACCTGAGTGCGACTCCTTGGCCCCTGGTTCTGGGTCTGAGGTCGAAGTCACCGACCCCTCTGCTACAGTTCTGTCCATCTTCTCTGGGATCAACTTTGAACCAATGTCTGATTTCAAATTATTTGTAGAACTACTTCCAGCCATAGAAGGAGCATGCTTGGCAAATTCGTTCCTGAAAAAAAAAACCACAAACAATATGTACATGTACAGTGGAACCTCGCCTAAAGCCCACCTCACTTAGAAGACCACCTGACAATATGGACCATCAAATTTTAGTTTGTCTTTTGCTTTTCTACCTCACTTAAGAGACCAACTTGCTAATCAGACCAATTCAGTCAGTCATTTAGGTGGTCTTGATAGGGAGATTTGACAATGTTGTATTTCCTACAAGAGTGTTTCCTCATTTTCTATTCATGTGTAGGACAAAATGTACAGGTACTTGAGTAAGAGCATGTGGTACTGCTGATAAAACTTTATGTTTTAAATGGCAAGGGTACAAGATTTATAGAATCTATCTCCATTGCCCTATGGTAATAGAGATATCCACTTACCCGAGTGTCAAGTTAACTTAGTTCAAGTCCAGGCTTGCCGACCAGTTAACTTGACACGAGGGTTAGTGGATTTCTCAGTCATCACCGGGCAATAGAAATTGATTATTTTTCTCCCATATATTAATCTTTATCAGAGAGTTAATCTATTCTAAAAGTAGTGTATTGTATTATAACTCCACACAGTAAACGAAAAATCAGAAAGCTCACGGCGTTATGTCACTTCGCTGTCATTTCCGGTATGGCGCCTGTAGCTTATCATTCACCCCCCTGTTGATGATCGATTTATCATTTTACACTTCCTGTAGTGATATCTCAGTGAAAAGGGGAGAAAACAAGGTCAAGAACTAAAGATCAATCAATTTGACAATTCACAGGTTTTGGAAAAATGTGTGTCACCTGTAAAAAGTGTAGTTTCTGTCCCTACTAGCTGTGCAAATACTGTAAATCCAGAAAATTTCGCGCCTGTGTATGTTGAGTATGATAGTTCATGTTGTATGGTGCATTTTAATTTCAAGTTAGTATATTAAGCGAGAACTTTTTTTCGCAAGAAAGAGCTCTCAAGTAATTATGCGAAAATAAAGTTCTCGCAAATAAAACTGGATTTACAGTAGATAAATTTATGTACATAAACATAATAATGACATGTGAAATTCTAATCAGGGGGAGGAGAGTTATTGAATACTTACAAACACTTTGACAGATGGGCAAACTTAAGCACATGTCCAGATATTTCTGTCATAACTAGGAGAGTTGAAATCAGAGAGAGGGAAGACCTAATGGGAGAAAGAAATCCTAGCCCTTGGAAGGGGAAATTTGAGAAAAGGGGTTAGTTGTGACTGTTGTTGATTTTGATACCATTTCACAGTTTAAGCTTACCAGCGCAGTATCTCTACCAACTGGTTAAGTTTTATATCTGGATGAACTGTTAATATTGCTTTAGTTTTATGACTAGATCGATTGTTATTTTGCTTTAGTTTTATGTCTAGATCATTATTGTTATTTTGTCTTGGTTTTATGTCTAGATCAGTTGTTATTTTACTTAAGTTTTATGTCTAGATCAATTGTTATTTTGCCTTAGCTTAAGGTCTAGATCAGTTGTTATTTTACCTTTGCTTAGTCTAGAAAAGTTCTTATTTTACTTTAGTTTTATGTCTAGATCAATTGCTATTTTACTTGTCTTAGTTTTGTCTAGATCAGTTGTTATTTTACTTTAGTTTTATGTCTAGATCTATTGTTATTTTGCCTTAGTTTTGTCTAGATCAGTTGTTATTTTACTTTAGTTTTTTGTCTAGATCAATGGTCATTTTGCCTTAGTTTTATGTCTAGATCAGTTGTTATTTTACTTTAGTTTTTTGTCTAGATCAATTGTTATTTTGCTTTAATTTTATGTCTAGATCAGTTGTTATTTTGCTTAGGTTTTACGTCTAGGTCAATTGTTATTTAACTGTAGTCTTATGTCAAGATCTATTGTTATTTTGCCTTAGTTTATGTCTAGATCAGTTGTTATTTAACTTTAGTCTTATGTCTAGATCAATTGTTATTTTACTTTATTTCTATGTCTAGATCAGTTGTTATTTTACTTAAGTTTTATGTCTAGATCAGTTGTTATTTTACCTTTGCTTAGTCTAGAAATGTTCTTATTTCACTTTAGTTTTATGTCTAGATCAATTGTTATTTTACTTGCCTTAGTTTTGTCTAGATCAGTACTTATTTTACTTTAGTTTTATGTCTAGATCAATTGTTATTTTGCCTTATTTTTGTCTATATCAGTTGTTATTTAACTTTTTATGTCTAGATCAGTTGTTATTTTACTTTAGTTTTATGTCTAGATCAATGTTTATTTTGCCTTAGTTTGTTTTGTCTAGATCAATTGTTATTTTGCCTTAATTTATGTCTAGATCAGTTGTTATTTTGCTTTAGCTTGAGGTCTAGATCAATTGTTATTTAACTGTAGTCTTATGTCAAGATCTATTGTTATTTTGCCTTAGTTTATGTCTAGATCAGTTGTTATTTTACTTTAGTTTTATGTCTAGATCAGTTGTTATTTTACTTTAGTTTTATGTCTAGATCAGTTGTTATTTTACTTTATTTCTATGTCTAGATCAGTTGTTATTTGCACCGTTCAAATATAGCCAAGTGCTCTATACAATACACATTTCATGCATACTCTGGTTTCTTTTGTGTTGGGGGTTTGACTTTTCCTTCCTTTTTCAGCTTCTCCACTTTTTCTTCGTAGTCTTTGTGCCGCAGTAAATATTGTGTAAACTCCGGGGGTATCTCCCATGTGACCTCGTTAGTGACTGTGTTCCAGTAGTAGTAGCACTGGGTGTTGTCATCAAGAGTCTGTTGCCATACTGTTGTTGGTTCTGAAAGAAATTGTGTTTTAACCCTTTCAATCCAATTATCAAAATGGTATGCCCTATTCTATTGTCTTAGACTAGTCTATTTTGGTTTTTGGTGTTGACAGGATTAATATTGTATTGGGGGCCTCCGTGGCCAAGTGGTTAACATGTTCGACTTTGAATCGAGAGGTCCGGGGTTCCATTCCCGCAGCGCCACTCCACAGTTGGTCGTCCTTGTCTTTCAGATGAGACAGTACAAACCGAGGTCCAGTGTCACAGTAGGTGTTGGCATGTTCAAGAACCCTCCCTGCTCTATGGCCAGCAGTGCCGAGTACAGGCAAAATTTGTCGCCCTTCACCGGAACACGGTGACGTCTCCATATTGAGTGAAAAATTCTTGAGTGGAACGTTAAACAACAACACAACAACAACATTATTGTATTGCCCAAAAAGTCTATCAAATAGAATAAGAAGAATCCATAGTTTAGTATTAGACCCTTAATAAGGAAGCCCTAATCTCTAGTGGGCAGAAATTTGAGCATGAATACTATGATAATTACCCTATCCATTTACATAAGAAAGTTTCAATGGCAAGTATCTCTTAGAGGCAGAATGGCATTAGTTGGTTGGGTGTATTGTTGTTTAATGTCCCATTCAAGAATCTATCACTTACAGTCCACTCTCGATTTATCACCACCGCTATATCGCCATATTCCCATTACGCCTTAAATTTTTGTGGAACAGATTTCCAACTATTAACTATTCCCGTTAAACCGCCATATCCGCATACCACCATCGCCACTGTACTTTCCACCCAAATCTTGAAATTCCATTCATTATCACACGATAGTATCGCCACTGAACATGGATGGATCGGACTTGGTACTAAATTGCTTTGCAAGTAGAGATGCATAAGCATGTTTGATCCTTTGAGATACATATTTACTTGTAATTTTAGTGATGCATGCGTGCAATGCAATGCAAATGAGTGCAAACTCAACCTACCGCCATATTCCTTAAAACGCTATATTTTGGAAAAACAAAAGGAGTCAGTATAACGAGAATAAACTGTATATGGAGACGTCACCAAGTGCCGGTGAAGGGCAAAACATTTTGCCTCTGCTCAGCACTAATGGCTGTAGAGCAGGTAGGGTTCTTCAACGTGCCCACACCTACTGTGACACTGGACCTCATTTTTACTACCTGATCTGAAAGACAGGGACATCCCCAGACCTCTTGATTTGAAGCCCAACATGCTAACCAGTAGGCCTTGGCCCCTTGTCCCTGTACTGTTGCCTAATATCACACTCAGGCCTCAATTTACATCTCTAAATTCAGGAGCCAAATGGCTCCCATGGTTGAAAAAATTCAGGTCTCTCTAAGATGAAAGACAACCTTATCTAAGAGACATAGCAGCTCTCTATCTCTGTTTCAAGTGACCTCATTTTTAGGAACTGTGAATTTTGAGAATTTCCCTTGGGCCACTGTGAGTTTTGATACTTACCCTCAGGCCACTCTGTGACTTCCTCTGCTTTATGTGCCAGAACAGACTCATCTTTTTTCTTTACAAACTCGGACTCGCCTTTCACAAACATGCTTCCATAAGCTTTTTTGTCATTGTGTCTGGAATAAGATGGCTTTTCCACTTCTGCCTCGGATTTGCCGCTGTCCGGTTGCTGGTGTGGATTCAGCTGAAATGTTGGTGGAGGAATCTCCACTTCCTGTCGGAATGAGGGTCTCACCTCCTCCTCTTCTTCGTCTTCTCCCTCAGCCTCAGCATCATTCTGGTCCAGAGCATCAATCTCCTGAGACAAAAACATAAATTCCATGTTAGCCTGCTTTGTTTTTTACTGTGTATTATGACTTATCACATAACATTTCACAAATTTATCACTAGACCTTTAAGATCATCAATATTGATTAGCATGTCAGTGGTCATGTGAGTCAAATGAATATTACAGGAAAGGAAATTATGACTTACTGCCAGGAAATTTGCGACTTTGTCATCAATGTCAGGGGTGTCTGGTACCCCTGCTTTCTTCTCCGGTGGTTCCAATCTCTCCGGGGTCGACTGTGTGGCTGAATAATATCAGAATAGAATTGACTATAAAATCAGTTATTAAATCGATCATTAAACATACAATAATCAACAATTACTAAGGCTACATCGATGGTTTTTTTTTAAATCTAATTTTAACTTGATCTTATTTGTACTCTATTTCAAAACCATGCTGAACAAAGAACTAATGAAACCCCATTGAGAAGTCAAATCCCACAAACTCATTCGGAACTTCTCATGTCTCTGATATACTAAATTACATTATTATACTCCCTGTTAGAATCCCGTAATCTGATATGGTTAAGAGCCATGCGATAATTTTGAATATCACAAGCTTATTTTACAAAAATAAAGAAGCAATGGTGATATTAAAAAAAAGGTCACATGCACCAACGTTCATGTGGAAAAATCATACGTCATTAGGCTTGTGGCAATGATTTAGTACGTCAACATACTTGTATATATGTAAAACTATGTCTGGTCTAGATGAATGTCGAGTAAACAATAGTCTGATTAAGAATGCCATAACGGACAGCTGAGTTACAAATATGACACTCGGTATAGCAAAGTAAAAACATGTACTCTATACAGGGAAATTTTTGCCCCAATTTTATTTTCGCCCCACTCTTCAGCAGGCGAATTCAAAACTGGGCGAATTCAAATTGGTAAGTTCATAAAATACAATAATGACGAGACTGGGCGAATTTTAAACGGGGGAAATTCTTCAAGTACATTAGGGCAAAAATAACCCTGTATACAGTATTACATTCACGGCAGGGTGATATTGCATATTTTCACCCCTCATAACACATGTTCAACCTCAGCTTCACTTCCGTGAACAGGGCCTCCATGGCCGAGCGGTTAGCATGTTTGACTGCAAATCAGTAGGCGTTGGCACTTTAAAGAACCCTCCCTGCTCTACGGCCAGCAGTGCCTTGTATAGGCAAAATTTGTAGCCCTTCACCGGCACACAGTGACGTCTCCATATGAATGAAATATTCTTGAGTGAGACGTTAAACAATAATACCATACCATACTTCCGTGAACAAGGCTTCCTCAGGGTGAAAATATACAGTATCACCCTCTCATGAATGATATACATGTATAATTTATATAATGTCAAATTCCAAAGGTCAAAATGAGATTACTTGTTGACAGAGATCAAGAAATATGTCCTTCATTAGCTCTATGAGCCACATCACACTGTCCCTTCAGCAGGTAGGGTCCTCAACGTACTGACACGTATATTACAAGGGGGTTATTACTATCTACAGTCTGACCCACTTAATATGAACTCTGATAATACAAAAATTCATTTAGTACGAATAAATTTCATTTCCCCTGCAAATGGTGTTCATTATTCATATTCAAATAACCCACATACTACAAATCGGTTACTACGAAAACCCGGGTAATACACACACATGTTGGTGTCCCCTAAGCTGTGTTTGTGTTGTTTTTAACCCACATAATACGAAACCAAAGGTGCATGTGTTAATTGGAGTCAGTGATGTGTAACACAGGTAAGTTTTCACAGCTAGTGTCATGCATGACCAGTCAATGTCCAGTGCTTACGGGATCCAAACATGTTTACCGTACATGTGGGAACATGTAGGCCTACCTAACACTACCTGCCTAACCCCACATAGTATGAAACTTGTTTACTACGGAATAATTAAGCTGGTCCCCAGGATGTCATATTCTCAGGGTTAGACTGTACATCTATAAGACAAGAACATTCAACTGCAGCCCAGTGGGATTTGAACCCATGACCTCCGGGTCAGAAGGCAAACTTGCTTACCACTGAGCAAGGGCAATCCTCCTCTCCTTTTCAGTAAAAAAAATTCAACCTTGATGAAAAAGATTTGATCTGATTGGTAAAAGGGAACTTTCATGTATGGCTGTGCCCAAGAATACCATCTAACATTCTTAAAGGTACACTTGGACTCATTTAGCAAAACTTTGTCATACATGAGATAATGACTGGATCGTGTACAAATGGATATAATTAAGCAATATACACATTAAAAATGCTCAAATCAATGTTTAAATGTACGTGCTTGACATGTTTTGTCCATGTAATTCGCCCTACTTATAGGCATAGGCCATGTCTGTTTACATGGCAGGAAATGAATACAACCTGTAATCGTGTATTTTTGATTTATCAAATGACGATATCTATATATTGCGTGCATATTTTTTGCATTTTATCAGCTACATCCTCTAATTATATGCTGGTTCAAATGTGATATTTCAATTTTTTAATTCAGTGAAGATGAACAAGAGACTCTCTGAGGCACATCATACGCCTGTCATAAGTTTTGTTACAGGGAAAATGAAAACAACCAATTTGTGTGTTCCGGACAAAGGAAAAAAATTAATTTTTAACAAAGGGCAATAACTCTGTAAAAACTGCATCTAGGATTCCATATTAATGAGCAAGATACACATATCAAACATGAAATTCCGTGACTGATTACTTACAATTTCCAGGTTCTTCATCAGAGCCATCATCATCACCTGCTGTATAAAAGAAAATAAGAATTCACTAAAAAGAGCAGATAAGTATGAGAAGCAGCTTCTTTAATTTTTATTCTCAGGAATGCAAAATAATTTTTATGGTATGGGTATTGTTGTTTAACGTCCCACTCAAGAATATGTTACTCAAATGGAGACGTCACCGTGTGTCGGTAAATGGCTACAAATTCTGCCCACTGCTGGCCGTAGAGCAGGGAGGGTTCTTTAACATGCCAACACCTACTGTGACACTGGACCTCGGTTTTTATAGTCTCATCTGAAAGACAGGGACGGCCAACCGCGGAGTGGTACTACAGGACTCGAACCCGGATCTTTCGATTCGCAGTCGAACACGCTAACCACTCGTCCACGGGGGCCCAAAATAATTTCTATAAACATTTAAGGGTACTCAGAGGTTTTTGTTTGGTGCAACAGCAAAAATGCTTACCCAATAAATCCATGAGATCCTGGATTCAATTCAGGCTGAGGGCTAACTTTATTTTGTTCAAGGAAAGGGAAACCATCTTCAAGGTGTTTTTATGGACTTGTTGAAGCCAAAATCTCAAATTTTTAGGGCAATCATTACTGACAAAATGCAAACATTTTATACAATTTTGACCTAACATTATCTATGATTATGAGTAATTCCTAAAACATTGAGGTCAATCAGTGACTGTTGCTGTTAATATAAATGTTTAACTACAAACTGGGCATACTATTTGGGCATAATAAATTAGAGCTGCAATGATTCAGGAAGTCTCCAATTCAATTCAATAAAATTTTGATGTTTTGATTCGATATTTTTCGTTTTGCATTTTTATGATGAATTTTCCATAAATATCTGATTTTTCCTTGCATTTGTTAATGACATAATATAAAAATCTTATCTTGACCTCAATTTTAATCACTCAGGAGAAAATTGCAATAGGGCCTAAATATAAAAGTGAATGGCACTGTTAGTTCTTTACACCTATGAAAGTATTCAAAGTACAATGGTAAAATAGTAAAATGATAGACATTTTTTAAGCCGATTCGATTCTGACTGTGCAACTTGTGATTTGGGTCGAAGGTAAGAATCATGATTTTCGGTTTTCGGTGCAAGTCATTGCAGCTCTAAAATAGATATATGTAAACATGTCCCAGATTTAGACAAATCTCAAAGTAAAGGTGATAGGTGAAGATACCAAAGGGACAATATGACCCTTTTGTACTAAATATTTGTAGATTTACAAATCTAGAGGTCCTTTTCACATGAGTTCAAGGGTTTTTTCGAAGTAAAATAGAGACACTTGGAACTAGGTGATAAGAAATATAAAGACCGGCATCATTACAGGGCTCACCCTCACCCTATAGTTAGTCATTGACTAATTTTTTTTTTTTCAAAATTGACTAATACATAATTATTGTCTATTTTTCTGGCTTGTACAGTTTTTGCCACAAAATGTCTGTTGCTTGGTCTCAATGATCAACCAAATTGTTTCACTGTAATTAATCAAACCACAAACATTTGGAAATAAAGTTCGGGGTGGTTCAAAATGCATGTAGGAAATCATATCCACAGTGGCTTGCAAAATTTATGTTAAATGATGAAACACATGAAATGTATACCAGTAAATGTTCATTTCAGTGGCTAAACAAATCTTGATTGCCTATCTTTCTTTCTTTTTTTTCTTTTTCTCTAAGAGTTTTCTGGGTGCCAGACGAGTCCTAGCTGAATTCACTTGCTGCAAAGTGGACCACTGTGAATCCAAAACCATTGAGGTAAATAATCCAATAAAACATTATATCTCATTGACCCCTGAAATTTCAAAATGAACTCTTCCAATCAAAGGAAAAGACCTTCTTAAAAGTGGCATGGGGGTAATGAGTTAAGTTGTCCATGAATTATCTTACCTCCCCCATCATCCTCTTCCTGTCTGTTATAACCATAGCGAGCTGCAAAAACACAAGTGATGTATCATAGAGTAAATTAAAAAATTTAAAGTATGAAATATTGTAAAATAAGAAATAGTAGTTTGTAGAGAATAATTGTAAAGAATGTAAGTTTTCTAAGTATAGGTATAAAGAGAATATGACAGTGATAATGATCTAAATGATTTATTAGGATAAACAATTACTTTGATATTTGACACTTGAAATTCAGTGGTGACACATTTTGTCTTTAGGCTTAAATCACAAGGTTGAGGTTAGGAACAGGTTAATTGGATAGTTGCTTCCCTTAGGAATTGTATTATGATGTTACGGGTTGGTTAATCAGATAATCCCCAGGATTCACAGGGACAAGTTAACTAGATAATCTCCCACCCAGGAATTAAACAATTATCCCTTTTAAAGATAAGTGACCAATCAAATATGTTTCCGGATGATAGCNNAATCAAAGCATTGCATGAGAGTAATTGTTGTGTAATATAAAGAGTGTGTTTAGAGAGAGAAAGAGAGAGGAAGGACCAAGAGAGGAATGTAGTAAGAGAGCAGGACCAAAGCATTATCCGTAGGACCCAAAGATCGGACCCATTTATGTAGCATTGGACCCAGATGTTTATGTGTGTGAGTGACTTCCTAATTGTGCTGGTGTTGGACTGTAATAAAGTGTACATAGCAGAATGCTGAGACTTCTTGTCATTTAATTAAGAAGTAATACGGTAAGATCACCAAGGATAGAACCATATGCTCAGAAAGTCACCAACTGAATCTAGTGAACGATCAGGCAATCTAACAATTCCCCAAGACACCTGAAGTCACAATTTAAGCTAATGACCCAAAATAGTCTTGGTGACAAAACCAATGGTTACCATCTTGGTGATAGATGTCATTTTAGTTTACAAGTCTTGTTCTACTTGAGTCGCAATGGCTTCAAATATGGTCAAACCATGTTACAATGTTAGGTACAGCTGAATATTCAGTGTTAAAAGGAATCTGTGGATTATCAAGATATCAGGTTTTCAGTTATGATTCAGTTTCTGTGTTAAAATACTGAATTTAGTTTGATATCATTGTCCGATGGCAACAAATATAGTCAATGTAGCTTCATGAGGATAGACTGTCATCCCCGTAAAAGGGAGCTTTATACAGCAAGATATTTACCTATGAGGACCCATTCTCACAATAGTTTAATTCATACTTGAATTTAACTATGAACTCACTGGTTAAATTTGTGGCTGTGATAACTATAAAATAAAATTTAGTTATTTGACTCGTAATTAACTAATTAAACAATCCTGCAATTGCGTTAAACCATATAGTTGGCAAATTACAAGCTGAACTTGCAGTTAGCGGCTAACTAAGAGTTAATTCAACACTTGTTTTGTGCAACTGTGTCCTGCCTTCGACCTTCATTATTGAGTGCACTTGCCATATTGAGCCGCTGGTCACCAGAGCTTGTTTGTCCTGGTCATAGATTATAGGGGTTATTACAATGTACCATTAGCCGAACTCTTCAAGTTAAAGGCGCGTTTAGCCTAAGTATCGGGACAACGTGTTTACAAACACACAGAGTAGACGACTATTACAATAACTTACGATCAAGTTCAATCATTTAAACTATATATTTGAAGTAAAAAGGGATTATTTAACCAATAATAAAGAAAAGAACTTGTTAAAGTGTGTTAAGGCCTAAATATTGAACTTGACGAATGATAAAAGTCACTATAATATATCGAATATATATGAATATGAATATCGGCTGCAAAATGATAAGTCCCGTAAGCATAGCTGAAGTAATCAGATTTTTGCACGTATTTGCAAACTCCGGTGATTAGAAAATTTGATTTTTTGTCCTTTCTACTATAACTACTACATTTAATTGCAAAACATTGTCTACCTAGCATGTTTAGTCTCATTAAACGTCATCGATTCATACATGCATTGTCCTGTTCACATCAAGATTTTATTGACATGTCACTCTGAATGTCCCAAAAGTATCGTGATGTCTCGCAAGACTTGTTCCTTTTCTAACGTTATGCGTACAAGAGTTCCCGAGGAGCGGTAACTCCGTCATAATTGTAATAAGGTCTATTGGGCCAGAATATATGTTCCTACAAGAGGTTCTGATTGACAGTACATGTACATGTTTAAAGAACCCTCACTACTGGAATTCTTACTTATCACAATGCTCAAGCACTGAGATCAACTCACTCATTCAATAAAGACATATTTGGATTCACCAAAATCTTTGTTGTTTTCAGGGGTTCACAGGTTAAAATCTCTTTGCATGTAGAACTTATTTTTACTGGCTTTGGATCACAAGTTAACCATTAATGCTGAATCCTGGTTATGACAGTTTAACATGGCTCGAAATTAGCAGTACTCTGCTGGCCCCTGGCCAGTAAATATTCCATTGGGCTAGTTTATTTCTTATCTGAATTGGCCCTGTTGTCCAGTGAAAATTCAGAAAATGCTTATCTGCACGCTTATATTATGTCCATTTGCCAAAATATCATCTATTTAATTTCTATCACATTTTCTTACTGAAATGGTGAAGACAAAGGCTTGTTAATTTTCTTTTGAGTGTTTTTTTCCTTTTTTTTCATGTGGGCCGGCATATTTTTCAGCTACCACCAAGGAAAAAAAGGCTTATTTCAAGCCCTGCTTACCCAAGAAACTTTCCTTGTTGTCATTCAGTTGTAAAACATGGCGTCTTCCACCTCTTGTTTTACCCATCCTAGAAAAACAAACAGAATTAATTCAATGAAAATTATGTTCTGCATTACTATCAGGCAAAGATGTGTTCCTTAGTTGACTTGGTAAGAACAACACATATCATCAGTAAGCCTTTTTAATGTTTTCGAGACAATTACCTAGTCTCTCCTATATTTTGAGATACTCCCTATTTGTATGTAAAATTTTGATAATTTGCATTACGGAAAAAAATGCATACCCCCCCCCCCCCCATGAAAAACTTGAACCATGAAATATTTTCCATTAATTCTTATGAAATTTAGTGTCTCCCTCATGAGGTTGAAAAATCTCCCCTACCAGTACGAAAAATTTTCAAAGTTGGTAATTCTGGGATAGCTGAAATACTGATACAGGCAGACAATTTTATTTGACTGTTTTTTTTTATATCTCTTTCAGCTCCTTAGTTAACATGTTTTCCTTCAGACTGGGAGGTCATTGCTCTGAATCCAAGAAGCCGTTGGCCTTTCCTGCTCTTCAGATGAGACAATAAAAACAGGGATCCTGCATCACAGTAGATAATGGGCACAATAAAGAGCCCTCACTGCTCAGTTACCATAAGTGCCAAGCTTGGGCTTAATTTGTAGCCCATAATCGATATTGGTGACACCTTAATACATGTATGATTATCATGCAGGAAGGATTCTTGGCCTACCCTCCACACAGCAATATTGAGCAGTGAAGGAGAACTTAAATGTGCCAACACCTACTACTAGAGCTGCAATGAGTCAGGAACTCTCTGATTCTGTTCCATTTCGATTTTAACCTCTTGATTCGATTTTTTTTTTCTCGATTTGAGTTGTTTATGACAAATTTTCCCATAAATATTTGATTTTTCCTAGCATTTGTTAATTACATAATATAATTGCAATAAAGAAAAAGGTGTATGACACTGTTTGTTGTTTACACATATGAAAGCATTCAAAGTACAATGATAAAATAGTAAATAGAAAACAGCAAAGAAAACCAACCCCTTTCACAACTGAAAACTTAGGAACTCTTGTCTGAAGACGATTCATTTGAATGGTCTATGAAATTAATCTAACTGGCCAAGACGGGGGTCTGGGGGTGAACAGTCTTTCCAATGTAGAAAATGTTATGTGGGGGAGGTTTTTCAAATTTATGGGGGAGACTGTAAATTTTACTTAGAATCTATAGGAAAATTGAAGTTTTTCACGGGGAGGAAAATGATTTTTCATGAGAAATTATCAAAATTTAAGACAAAAAAATCAGGAGTCTCCCTATTTTTAGGGGGAAGACATTGTAAGTATGGGGTGAATCAAACAGGCTAAGAAGGGGGATCTGAGGTTTTCAGCAGTCACTTGTGTTTTGACCACCAGACACTTCGTTTAATGCCTCGATCAAGAATCTTTCATTATTATGGAGACCTCACCATGTGCTGGTGAAGAGAGAAAAATTTTGCAAATACTTGGCAATTACAACCGTAGAGCATGGAGGGTTCTTTGACGTGCCGACATCTACTTTGACAATGGACCTTGGTTTTAACTGTTCATCTGAAAGACAAGAGGGCTAAAAACAACGTAGCTAGGATTCACACCCTGGACCTTATGATCATAAGTTGAACATGATAACCAAGTCTTGGCCACAGCGGCCCCATCGTTCTTAGGAAATATACTCCTCTGTCTTTTTGAGATCAGTTTCACTGGTATCAGGTGGTTTCGCCCCAATTCATGTTCGCACTAAGTGGATTCGCCCAAGGTGGTTTCGATCCGTTTTGAGTTTTCGAGTGTTGTAATAGGTAGGTGCTAATCTCTTAGATTCTTATTGAGTTGTTGTTNNTGTTGTTTTAGCAGTTTGCACAGGAAGGATTTAGTAAAATAAAAGAAAATAACGTTTTTTTATTAATATTTTGATGGATTGTTCTGGTCCCGAAGTACTTACCGAAAGAGGGCAGTTACCGAACGGCCAAGAATAGATGAATCACTGGTGATGTTTTGTTATATTTTCTTTCTGATTTATCAAATACAATAGTAGCAGAAAATAAATCACAAAATGACATTAATTATACCCCTATCATTGGCCGTTCGGTTATTGGTTTTTTTTGTAACTATAGCTACAGGAATTTAAAATTATATCATTTTAAATTATTAAAAATTATACTCTGGTTGATACAACACTCTGTCTGCCGCAAAGCANNGAAACCACTAAGATGCGAACTCGAATCGGGGCGAAACCACCCGGAACCAGTTTCACTCAGCACAGATTACATGTAGTGGTTTTGTTATGAGTGCACTGGTCAAGGACCAGAATCGAGCTACGACCAATAGTCAATACCCAACTATACTCCGGTCCTGTGATTTTGGTTGGTAAATTGATGCAGATACATGTACCTGCAAAACCATAGACATTGTTATAGAAACTTAGTCCTTTGCCAGTATATCTTTTGAAAAAGATTTTAATTTTATGTGGGTCAGTAGATTTTTGGTAGGACCAGTAGATTTGTTAAGCAACTGGCCCTGTGGGCCACCTATGGCAAAGGGTTAATTTCGAGCCCTGAAGTACTTGAATAAGATAATATAATTCCTATCAATGTCCCTAAAAAGTGGGGCTATGCCCTAGTTACAGTGCAACGAAGAAGGTATTTTACTATTTTGACTTT